>BOPP01000041.1:6302212-6374404 GCA_017312745.1 Gryllus bimaculatus
TATGAATTAATATAATTTATGAAAGTGTGATTTCTTCATATTTTGCACAGGTTGGAGACCTCTCAAGGAAAGGAAAGAACTTTCAAGATTTATTATGATTCTTGCCAAATATCCTCTTCTTTCATACAGAAAACGTTCATATATGATTGGCCTCTTTCTTATTATACTTCCAATTTAAGCCAATTCTGTCCACTTGACTCCCTCACACACACACACACACACATTTGCACAAAGGAAACAAAGCCTGACACAATCAATCCACAGTTTTGAATCTCTTTAATCACAATCAAACACCCCTTTCGGCACCATGCAAACATTATCATTATAATGCAAACACTCAATGATAAATATCACAAAGAATGAGAAGAGAGCAATGTAACTGTTAAAGACACTTTACTACGCACTTTGACACAACTCCAGGGCACACACACAAAAATCAAAATGTGAAAGTTCCACTACATTACTTTTGAATAGTAATGCAATGACACAAAGAAGAAACAATGACACAAAGAAGAAAATAATCACTCACAAATCATTACAATTATTTTGGTAGTTCCATTTTTATAATTTTTTTTATATCGCCCATACCTTTGGCATAGGTGGTTGGCACATACATGCAGCACCCTCATAGCAAAATGTTCCCTGCCTTGGTTATGATTATGTATCACACTATGTACCACTACACCTGCCCACCAAAATATTTCCCTCAAATCCCCATAACTATCCCTCGTCTCCTCCTCCATGGACTCCTGAGGTCCCAGTTCCAACAACTTCCAAAATTTGTACCATGTTCTCTTCTTCAGCTGAAAAATGTGCTGCCCTGGCACAAAGCTCATGCCAAGAGAAAAGTTAAAATCAAAATAAAAGAATCAGTTACTAAAATTACCTGCTTAATGCCAATGAATAAGGGAAATATATTTTGGAAGGAAAAGGTGAAAAAAGGAGTAATAGATTACTGCAACTAAACCATTAAAGAAACTAAAAGAAAAACTAACTTACGTGTTTGCACGTATATATTCAGACAAAAAGAAATACTTGTAACTACTAAAAATTGGTATCTCAATGAATTTCCTACCAGGATTGAGAAGAATAGCCTCTGTATACAGTTTCACAGCCTCCTCATATTCACTAGATGCAAATGCAGAAATTGCCTCTCTCTTTTTGTCATTGGATTTGTCCGTGTCTTCTTCAGAAATTTCTTTGTCCTTGTCTCCCATTGGTTGCGGATCATCATTATCAGGCTCTATAACACAAGTATTACACTTAACTTTCACATAATGTTGACAAAACTACATTTCAAAATTCAAGAACAAGATTTGTTTTAAGAATTGAATGATAAATTTTTTCCATGTCAAACACACAACCTGAAGTAGTCAAATGTGACTACTTTTACTTAATTCCATAGCAAGTTCACAAAAAAAAAGGATGAGTTAACAATATGACAAGCACAATGTTGAAGATCATAAAGACCTTTGTGTGTTTAATTTTTTTTAAATTTTATTTTATTTCAGTTAGTACTTCATTTCATTCAGTTAGTAAATATTTAATTAGCAGAAGAATAAAAAAATTATTCAATTTCGAGGTGAGGAAGAAGAGTACTTATCAACAAAGATTCAAAGGACAGTTTAAATTTGCCCAACATTCTTAACTGTTTATATGCACATGAGCAATTGACAATGGACTTTCGAGAATGGATATTGTTACTAATAATTTTAATTTGATGGATTCCGAGAAATATATCGAGTTACAATGGAAAATTTGTCGGGTTAATATGTTTTAACTCGCACGGAATGCAACTGCTGCAAATGAATTAATTTTCACAAATTAATTTTTTTCTCTCTACAAGATTCAAAAAGAAACATGGCAAATTTCGTTGGAAACACTTCGTTGTAGTCTGATATATTAATACAAGAAAACATTACCATTATAAAAAATGTAAATATCTTAATTATAATAAAGACAATGACAAATATAATACAAACCAATAACACCAGAATTGTCCAATTCTATATCACTTTCTTCCAGTGGTTCTTCTTCAGCTGGCTCCTCAGCTGGTTCAGGCTCAGCTGCCTTGGGTTCTGGCTTTTTTGGAGAATCCCCTGCAGCTCTGGGTGGAGGAATTTTTCCTCCCATTGATAAAATATATTGTTTAAAAAATGCAAGTTCTGGGTGTTGTAGTAATTCCGGTTGTTTCTTGCACAAATCAATGAAAGTCTTGAGCTGCTCAATATGAGCCTTTGGAAATGGAAGAGATGACATTTTTATCTGAAAATGGAACGAACCGTTTTAAGAAACTATATTTTCCATTACTGAATTATCATTTACCGCCTATTGTTAAAAACAAATACAGCACGATCAAATCTTACATTCGTGATTGGAGACGTATTGGACGAAAAATAAGTCAGAAACTAAAATTACTGATAATTTACCTTCCCCGTGACTTTACTGGGATGAAACTCGTATAATTATATGGAAAATAGAGAATGACAGAGCAACTTCAATTACGAAGAGCGCACGCCTCCAGTAAGCTAAAGCGTTGTTCTCATGCATTTAAATATGTGTTTTTAAAAGAAAAAATCAGGCGAGGAAAGGTAAAAATACAACTCTTCTCCAAATACATTATTACTTACAGCATAAAATTCTATACTTTTATGGCGGCTTTGTAAAAATCGTAAACTTCCTCAATTGCCCACGACCTACGGCGAAGTTACCAGAACATCAACGCCGACCACCGCGCACTCACTGCCCACTAGAATGCAAACATGTACGATCATTCAAGGCGTAGATTTTTAGGTTTTTAAAAATCCATTTCAAGTTTTCTTGGTGAGCAAATTATGATTTTTAGGTTTTTATTATCGAAATCGTGAGGGAAGGTAGTTTCATAATGTTGACGGTCATACTTAATTAAAACTGAAATGTTGCCTAGTGCCTCAACAGATTAAAGAGTTCGGAGAAATGACATACACAATTTAAGAGCTTATTGTTCTATCAGTACAAAATTAAATACCAAAAACTCAACGGAATCTACAATTCGAAAATTCACCCGTAATTCAAAAAATACAAAGTATCAGAATTTGAATCAGATGAAAGACAAGAGCCCGGCTTCCCAGTTATGATTAATACCACCCTTCCGAGCACGTGCAAACTCGCTTGACAATGAGATGAGTGTTGACCAGTGGCTCTCATGTCTCCTCCGAAAAAAAAATATAAAATATTGAAAAAATGTAGTAAAATATCTTTGTATTTGTAAACTTATTGTTAGACTAATAGTTTATTGTACTAAAGTTGTTTTTTAAATAAAAACAATTTTGTACATATTTGATGGGCTGTTAACGTACTAATGTATTATTTTGTTTAAATTTCTTGTCTACAATATTTTAGTAACCCTTCGGAAGAGTCGTTTCGTGCTATTAGTAGTTGCTTGGAAATGCCTGGCATTCCCTCTCTTCTTTTTCTAATATTACTAACAATTATAGTCATTTTGCAATTAATCCTTCGTGATATTCAGTTAATGTTAATTTTTTTATCTAAAACTTATAAGTGAATTTTAATTGTTTCAAATGCAATGTAATCTAAGTAGCGATCATATATCACTTTGCTTATAACTATTACAATTAAAGTTATTTTTTATTTATGTAAGAAAAACCTAAACATTATTGCTAATTTTTATTAAGTACTGTTGTCACTTACCTCTTATTGTTCTCAAGAGTCACAAAGTCAATTTTACGTAATATTACGGATGAATCTAGAAGAACGGAGTCCCCCGTCACTAGCGCTGATCCACAGGGAGAGAAATGAAGGAAATCCACCCGCTTTAAAAGTTTTCAATAACTATTAATTTTAAACTGTCATGAAACTTTCAAGCAACAATATTTTCGAATAATCATTAAAATATATAAAATCGTATCACAGTATGAGCTGAGTGTAGCCTGCGACATTTTACAAAATCGGTAATATAGTACATTCGACCAAAACATTTTGAATTTCCCTTCCTAAAATTTGTCTCGGGATCGGTCCCTGACCGTCACAAAAAATGGATTCTACTTTAAGCACATTAACGCATACTACACATTTTATTTTCTTGGAGGGAAGGGAAATAAGCTCTTCAAAGGTACTGTAAATTCCTGAAGAGTAGGACGATACCGTTTTATTTGGCAGTTATCACATGGTCTGGGAATACTTGTAGTCCCTTCGTGACTACTTAAGGGTTAACATACAGTGAAACTCCGTTTACACATTTTTGTGTTGGTAATACGTTTTTCACGTTTATATGCGGTTTTTTGTAAGTCCAGGATAAATACCTAGACTTCCCATGCTAAATTATTTCAGATATGATTTTTATGTTTATACGTTTTTCACGCTTATAACTTCGGCAAATGACATCATTTGAAGATCTGTGTTTCAGAGAGATTTCATTAGGAAACAATTTATATCTGCAATTTTGTAGTTGTAGGAAGATGCCGACAAAATGTTTGAACTTATTCAATATTTTTAAAAAAATCAAGAATTTCTACCAAAAAGGAGACCCGTGTTGTACTTTAAGAAATGTTCTCGCTAACCGAGCACTAAGTTTAATCCATAGATTTGTAGCTAGTTTTGAGAAAATTTTGAAAATGTTGTTGAAGCTTCATATAAAGTAACCTCAAAAATCAAAATATTCGTTTCAAACTTGCAGAGCCTCGAGTTCGTTCATATCGATCTTGAAATATTAATTTTTGAGAAACTCGTCTGAACGGTTTAGGCGCTTGCGTTGACCACAGACGGCATACAACAGTTTTGCCGTCAATCGATTTTTCGGTAACAAGGATCCACAAAACATGGATTTTGACTACACAACGTTTTAGAGGATACTTTAGGTAAAATTAATTAACTACATGTAGGAACACAATAAATCCACTTTTTAGTTAGCAGGGACAATTAAAAGTATTTCTTGTCAAAACCCGATACCGATTTTTTAGCAACATGAAACACTCTCCAAATACGTCTGTACAGAATGCAGGCGAGACGGGCCTAGAATGCAGTCGGGCCGGGAAAGCATAACGGAAGATAACTGTGAAAGCATTAGAGGAAGATCTGCTTTTTGCGTGGTGATTAAACGTATTTGACATCACAAGTTCATGAACCACTTCTGATTTTACAAATAATACGAGAAAGTATGTGTTTCTCGTTTACGAAAAATACCTCAATTTACAGTCTGGCCTTGGTACACAAATATCATCGGAGTAGGCCGGGGAGATAAATAAACCGGTAAAATCCGATTTTGGTGGTTAACATATCAAAAAAGCTAAACAATCACTCTGGCTTATCATCACCATTTCCTTAATTTCCCCCGGTAGCTAATATAATAAACTTACGATTTAATCCACTTATATGTAAAATAGATAATTACTGTTGACCGCAAGGTCAGGATGTCCTTGCTTCCTAGAGACTTCCGTCTCGATAGTGAAATTTGTAATTCCCAGGTAGGTGTGTTAGGTTATATTTAATTTTTACTTTCTCGTATACATACGTATGTGTGGAGTAATATACGTAACATAGGGAAAGTAATGTAATACTGCGTGAAAAAACGGCGCATTTTCGACAGAAAAAATAATTATCGGACTCTGACAACAAAAAAGTGGATAAATCCAGTTGTTAAATTTAGAAAGAAAGTCCTCTAACACATGGTGAAGTCTGAATCCCTATTCGTGGGGACTTGATACCGAAAAAACAACTGACGACAAAAATCCGGCCGTCTGTATGCCTGTGAACACTAGTGCTTAACCATACGTAGGATTTTTTCCAAATTGAAGACAGCCGTGTCCATCTAGCTCTACTCAAGGCGCCGCGATTTTGAAAATCTTTCTTCGAAATTTGGGGGTGCTTTACATGAAGTTTCCCAGACATTTTCTAAATTTTCTCAAAAACGGCTCCAATTTATTCTTTGAATTTCTTGTAAGAATAGAATACACTCACTCTCTTAAAAGTCATATTTTCACGCTTAACTCCGGGTTTTCGAAAATTGCAAAATTTAGAATTTTTTTACAACTACAAAAAATAAGATAAAGATGTTTCCTTCAATTAAAATTTGTTCTCCATGAATTTTTTTTTTTTTTAATTTCAGTAGTTTTTGCGCAATATTGCGTGCAGTATATGCAATTAAAAAAATAAAAGCAAGAATTTCTCAAAAACTACTCCATTTTTTTCTTTAAACTTTGGCAGGGATAGTGCTAAATGCACTCTTTAAGATGACATAAACGCCATAATGATCTATTCTTTTGTTTTTCAAAACATTAACAAAATGTATCGGTGTTGACTTGTCTCTTATGTCGTTAATATTTACACAAGCGGCGATTTGTTCACATTATTATATTTATGAGTATATGTGCTTTAAATAATGCAATATAAAGTTTCCCGAAAACTGGACCGTTTTCTGAGAAAACTAGCTCTAAATTCTGCAATTTCAGAAACGCTCCAACGCCATTTTCTCGAAAAGGCTCCAAAGGCGTTGGATTGTTTCCCATTTGAAGGATTGATTCATCGATTCCTTTTGCTTCTGGACATAAATGTAACTTCAAATTAACTTCTCCCCATAGCACGTCACGCACAGCTTTTAACTGTTTTTGACGTAAATAAATAAAAAGAAGAAACCCCTGTCCATTTGGCCTGAGTCGAAGCTCTGCGATTTTGAAAATCATTCATTAGATTTTGGGAGTACCTTACATAAGGCTCCTGGGACACTTCCAAAATTTTCTCAAAAACTGATCCAAACTTTTTCTGTAAATTTCTCGTAAGAATAGAGTAAAATACAATTATAAAGGTGGCAGAGGTCCTATTTACACGGTTAACTTTGAATTTTGGAAAATTTTTCCCTTCAAATTAAATTTGTTGTCCATAAATTGTTCTTTCATTAACGTCATGTACATTTATGTTAAAATTTTAGTAGTTTTCGCACAACATTGCGTGCAATTTTAAAAAAGTATAAAAACAAGATTTTCTCAAATACGACTATAATATTTTCTTTAAAATTTTGGTTAAAATTACAAAAATGTAAAGTTTTTGACTTGTCTCTCACGATGTTAATACTTACATTAGCGGCAATTTGTCCATATTATTATATTTATAAGTATGTGCTTTACATACTGTCGTAAAAAATTTATCGAAAACTACCGTTCTCTGTGAAAATTAACACAAAATTTCTCAATTTCAGAAACGGTGGTAACTTTACAACGATTTCGAAAGGTTAGGGGTAATGGCACTCTTAAATATGATGTAGATTTCATTTAGGTTTTTCATTTTCATTTTTTCAATAATTACACACATGTAATATTTTTGAAAGACCTCTCACGCCGTAAATATGCACATTTCCAGGAATGTGTAAAGACAATTGTATTTGAGAGTTAAAGTGCTTCAAATGAATTCTAATGAAGATTTTCGAAAACTCAATTTTTTTCTGTGAAAAAGAGCTTCTAATTTCCAATTTACAGAAGCGCCTAAACGTCAGTTTTGTAAAAACGACTCCCAATTTTTCAAAGACAATTGCTATTAAGACGAGGTTTTAGTGTTCTTTAATAATCTTTAAATAATATTTCCCTTCTACTATTAGGAAAACGAAAAAATAAGAAAATTTCAACAACAAAAAAAATACTTTGGGGGGGGGGCGATGGATATCAGCTGGCAAGTATATGTGCTAGTTGCCACGTTGGGTAGTAGAGTGTTCGAGTATCTAGCCGAGACCAAAGGAAATAGAAAACAAATACGGGAAAGACTGTACCATTCTATAGCACCGCTGGTTTTAATGTTTGTTGCGTTTTTCGTTTTTACGCATTTTCAATTTTATTTAAGTGAATAAGCTTTTCTCAAAAACAGCCCCAATTTTTTTTTTGGAAATGTTTAACTCTATTAGAGAAAAGTAACTCTTACAACAATACAAACCTAGCACATATAACACATTGCATAATTTTATTTATTTCTTAGATAGTTGGAACTTTCGATAACTTTTCAAAAAATCGCCAATGTTCAATATTGTTATGACGTGTCGAGCGTCATAAGGGCGAATTTTGATGACCTCCATTGCCCCAAAAGGTTAAAATAAAATGCTCTTAAAATGATTTTTAAAACCTCACAAACAAGAAAAATGACATTAACATTTTTTCAAAACGTGTTAGATGAACAACTCAACCTGTTAAAAGCGAATAGCGACCCTATCGGCCCTCCTGGCCCTTCGAACTGGAAGCGAGTCTTAATTGAGAAGGAATTCCAGTGACATTTTTCAATTTTTTCTCAAAACAACTTCATTTTTGGATTGTTTTCAAAATTGTGAAAAGTGGTTTGACTTTCTTTAATATTTATACATTTTCGAAAAGCATAGAAGTCCAAAGAGTTAGCACCCACTACAAATTTTATTATCGAAGATTTAGTTATTTTTAAATGAAATGAGTTTTCCACGAATTGAACTTTAAACGATTCCATTGATACGAAATGAAAATAGAACTTGGTACGAGTGCATCAACTCGTAAGAGAACGAACAGTTGAGTAATGGGCTGCTAGGGAGGCAGATTTGTTTTGAGAGAAGCTGGCCAGAGTTCGAAATATATGGAAGCATGAGTATTAAGTCGTGATATTTAAAGTGAAATACTTGTTTAAATACCCTATTACTAGTGTCTTCAAGTGATTAGAAGATTGGCGAAAACTTTTAGATTTAGATTTATTTAGTTAAAAAAATAGTAAAAACTGTATGTGACGTATGGGGGAGAAGATTATCTGCGCACGTTTTCTTGAGTTCCAGAATCCCTTCCCGTCATTTTAACTATAGTTGAAAGATGAGTAAAAGTTTAAAATAAATAAATAAAAATATTTTTTTAAAAAATCGCGCGATTACCAATATTTGAAAAAAATACACATTTTCGTTTCCGAGTTGCAGAAAACTTATTTGCATCGGTAAACGAATTGCAAGTATGATTTTTCTGCATTGCTAACACAACAGTAACTCGCCCTTACCTCTACTTTTAATATTACAAGCAAAAGGAGAGTTCAACAACACGTGCGCATAGTGAAGATACATTTACTCTCGGAAGATGACCCAAGGGGGTCATCTCAGCATTTGCTCAATGAATCAGGGAAACTGGACAAAAATCTGATCGAGATGGGGGCCAATGACCCGGAAGATGAAGTACTCTATTTGTTACAAACATATTAAGTCGATTGACATATGATTTTTACGACGTGTGTTGTAATTATAAATATCAGTCTTGCATGAAAATATGTACCCACCGTTAAGTAAGTCATTTTTGACAAATATTACAGATTTGTAAATACATAGGCAAGGCAGTAGTAAGATTCCAAGCTCAATGGAGAGAGGCTTTCAGGGATCACGCGGATGGCATTTTTTTATTATTCGAATAATTTTCTTTTGCAATCTAATGGTCTGAGTACTACATGATGAGTTTCCCCAGAATTTTATGCCATATCTCAGGCGGAAATGTACATTTGAAAATACACGCAACGGCTGACAAAATTTGAAAGAATTCTGAAAGGTAACATAATGAATTTAATTTAGTGTTTAATTTCGTTATATGTACATTCCATTTGAGATTTGACTGAATTGAAAGACCTAGAAATTTTGTTATCTAAACATGAGCTAATTGCATATTATTCATTTTCAATGGAGCATGCAATTGCTGATTTGAAATGGAAAAATGAATTGAAAATGTTTTTTCCTTAATTATCAATTTATTATTACAAAAAAATTTGAAACTTCTAAAATCGTACTATTTATTGTTTCTTTTTTGCAAAGAACATTCGTGTCATCGCACACAGTACCGTTCTTCTGTTTTTAAAAGACGACGGGATATCCTTTACGTATAACAGAAAGAGGATAGGACCTAAGATCGAGCCTTGCGGGGCCCCATATTCAATTTGTAAAGAATTCGAAAGATAAGTAAATAATGGCCTTCCGTGCCAGTACGGTATTTCTACTCTTTGAGATCGATCATTAAGGTACGAGGTTATCCAATTTAGGGCGATAACACGAATTCCATAAGAATGTATTTTTGATACCAAGATATTATGATCAATAGCCTCAAAAGCTTGCGAAAGATCTAAAAAATTTCCAATGGATGCTTCATTTTGGTCCATTGATGAAGCAACATCTTTAAGAAAAGAAAAAATGGCAATTTCCGTAAATTTTTATTGTCTAAATCCATGTTGTGAATCTGAAAACGCTTCGTTTTTCCTGAGAAATGTTTCCATTCGCGTAAAGAAAAGCCTCTCTAATATTTTTGAGAAACCTGAGAAAAGAGAAATTAGTCGGTAATTTTCAAATTCATTTTTGCTCCCTTTTTTAAAAAGTTTTAATTTGGCTTAATTTTTGCTGTTTTGAAAATATCCGGAAATATTCCTGTGCAAAAAATAAGCATTGAAAATGTGAGGTAACGGAGGCATAAAGACAGGTACACAAGTTTTCAATAAACAATCCGGAAATTCATATAAACCAGATGAGTATTTATTTTATAGTTTACTGACTATTCGTAAGATTTCGTTAGAAGAAGTTTCGGAATTAAACATTGTGTCGATAATTATTTGGGAAGGTAATTATGTTAAATTTTGAGGTTTTAGTCCCTTCATGAGTTCAGCCTGAATTCTAGAAAAGTGTTGGTTGAAGAGATTTGCCCTTTTTTATGGATTACTGGCTTTTCTTTCATTATCCTTTAAAACAACATTCTCCACTAAGTAACGAGATGATGCGGTCGTATTTTTTACGATATTTCTCATTGCTTTATTTTTGTTACTAGCGTTTAAAATATCCTGATTATTTTTCATTATTTTTGCCTGAACTATTACTTTCCTTCAGATGCTTTTGTATTCTCGGAAGTAGATGTGGAAACCCGATAATACGTTATGATGTTTAGAAATAATATAAAGCGTACGTTTGTTTTTACACGATGTTCTAATACCTTGTGTGATCCAAGTATTATTTTTATGTGAAATATTTAATTTTCTCTTTTTGAGAGGAAAGCATGCGTTGAATTGAAATGAAAGTTTTGAGAAAGATATGCTTTGCACTTGCGTGTATAATTTGGGTCAGTGCTCATGTTATTAATAATTGTAAGAATTTGTGCATCATGGTCACTGTAACCTAGATTAGTAGTTTTTATTTCATATCTAGTAGTGGTTTTGTTTATTATAATTTTATCTATTGCTTTTTGTGATGTAAATGTATTCCGTGTAGGTACATTCACAGTAATATCTAAATTAAAAGAATGCAGTAAATTGTGAAACTGCTTTTTTTCGTGAGATTCGCCCAGAAAGTCAATATTGAAATATCCACATATAACAATGGCTTTAAAAGATAAATTACTAATTTTGTTCAGAGTTATCTCTAGATTTTCTAAGAAAATGAAATTATCTAAAGCTCGCTTTGTTGGAGGTCTGTAAATGCAAAGTAAGGTAGTTTTGAGCGTAGTAAGATGTACGACTGTTGTTTCAAAAAAATGTTCAACTGCATATAAACTGAATTCTGACAAGATAGAATCAATATCATTTCTTACGTAAATACACGAACCACCGTAAGCAGGGCCCTTATATGATTTCTTAGCTCCACAATACGATTCTGCAAGGTAAAAACTAAGAATTTGAAGTGTGTTTAGATCATTATGAAACAACCAATGTTCGGTAAAGTTGGGTAAACCTTGGGGAAGGTATTAGACACAATTAATTGGTGGTTCAAGAATAGAGAACAAGATATCCGCGAACGCGGTGCAGTTTTTCGAGTGGATTAACCTTCCAGAACTTCCTAAAAATATATTTTCTTTTTTGTTGGAACCTTAAGTGCATTATTTGATAATCCCCAAGAGCGAGGAGAACGGACAGTGACGTGGGGAAAGTGGAAACCAGTGGCATCTGAAATTATTGGACATACCCATGATCGCCTAAGGAAGCAAACACTGTTGCGGGAAGAAGTTCCTTACATACATAACAACCATGTACGCTTTTTTAAAATATGAAAATTTTGAGAAAAATGGTGACAATTTTTAAAACAATACGTATACAAAGTTTTTCAAAAAAAAGGGATTTCAGATTTTCTTCAAACTTTTTGCACGGTTATAGCGAAAAGTACTGAATTACATGACGAGCACGGTTTTGATTAAATCTTTTGATGTTTCAAAAATTAAACATTTATAATTTTTGAAACATTTTTCACACTGTTAATACTTACAGTATAGGAATATTTCGTAATTTAATGCATTTGTGAGTAAAAGTGTTTTAAATGATGCCTTATGATGTTTCCCGTAATCTCAAAAGTTTTTGATTGTGAATAAACTCAAAATGGGGCATTTTCACAAACGATTTAACGAAATTTTCTCAAAAGCGGGTCCAAATGTTTTCCCGAACATTTCCACACAAAAACAGGTGCTTATCTTCTAGGATATTCATATCAATTAAGCCTTAGAGAATAGGAATTTGAAAAAAAATCGGGTTTTTATAACAATAACTTCATTGTTATAGGAAAGTAAACTAAATCGTTGTGCTAAGTTACATGAACTGCAAGTATTCCATTATATAACATTTTCTGTAAAGTTCGTTGATCAGAAAAATGTGTTCATTAAAGAGTGGAACCTTTCAGAAGTAAAACATCTAAACAAGGTTGTGAAGTCAACGAATAGATACTAAGTAATGTTGTCATTAAAATAGTTAAATTCAATGTTGTAATGCACATTATTTGCCATGTATGCAACAAAAATGTCAATTTTACTTACTGTAAAATATGTTTTACAAAGTATGGCATGCGCTACTTCTTTAGCTGTTTAGCAAAGAGACATTCCAAACGGTAACTGAAATATTAGAGACTTCATCATTTTCAATACAACATTTAATATCGTTCTACATAACCGTTTTAAAATTGTACGTTCAAGTGTGTACCAAATTGTAGAATCACAACATTTTATGGCAAAGGGCGATTTGTTATTCTGTTTACAATGTAGCTAGTTACATACAAATAACAACCACACTTAAATGTATTACAATACTCGAAAGTTTTCAAATGTCCTTAACGTAAAATTTCTTCGTGTATGATTTAAATTTATTCATTGCACTCATAGTATTATCGATGGCTTAAAACGTCCATTACAACGTTATAATTTTCTTTTAAATTTAATTACTGAGTAAGAATTATTTATGATTTGAAACCATTTATAAGTCATTAAGATATAATAATACCAAATTGTTTGTTGTATGTACATTTTTGGTGTTAAAAAAACTCGAAATTTCCCCCCCTCCCCCGCAACACAATACTAACGATTTACCTATCCATAATGTTGCTAGTTTAAAATATTAATCATAATTTCGTATAAATGTTAAAATATTAATCGTAATCAATTTTCACGTGGTATTTCAAACAATATAATAACTTTATTATTTGGACGTATGTGGCGGTGTATTGTAACGATTAGATTAATAGGATGTTTGGATTCTCAAATGGAAAGTCGTCAAAGGAAGTGGTAAACCTTGGGAAACATCGGACATGTATATAAAAAGCACCGAAGCCAATAAACAGCATTCTCGCCTACATCGAATCCGGATACGGACGAAGAATCTTTCACCGAAGATCTCAGTTCAGCAATTCAGGTAACAAATGTGAAACAGGTCTTTTAATTTTAGGTGTATATGAAGTCCCTTAATTTCTTTTTTTTTTTTCAAATTTTCTCAAAAATAACTCCGTTTGTCATTTTTCTTGCTTCGAGCAAAGTACACTTCTAAAAACGACGCTAATCTGATTTTCATTAAACCTTCTAGAATTTTGAAAACTGCAAATATTCAATTTTTTCAACACTCTCGTACACATATAATATAAATATTAATATTGCAATGGTTGTTTTACCTTAATAGAGAAGAACTCATATTTTGTTGCAATACCTATTTTTATTTTTTTTTTATTTTGAGAAATGTACATTAACTGCACCTCCAATTATTTTCCTACGAAATGAGAGTTCTTCGAAACTAAGCCTATGACTTAGTGTTTGTCTATTGTATATTTACATGATTTCTGTATCGTTTTTCGCTGTAAACATATTTTCTACATTACATCTTCTATTTTTACACTTACACATTACATTACGAATACACTATTTCGGATCTTTTCCTTTTTTAATTGCATATATTACCAAATATATTCACATATATATTCGCATATTTCGCTGTTTTTAATGTATGTAAAATCTCAGCAATTATTGTAACTTTCCCGAGACTTCTTTCTGCCATCTCTAGGATGCGGGTGCGCGGCGCTTGGGCGCTGCTGCTGCTGTTGCTGGCGGTGAGTTGGGGACGCGCCGCGGAGGCGGAGGCGGAGGCCGAGGACGCGGCGCTCAGCCTGACCGAGGGGGACGAGGACGCCGCCCCGGACGCCGTCTTCGACAGCGCCCCTAAACTCGGCCAGGAGGAAGACGATGCCGCCCTCTTCGAAGACGACGCGGCAGCAGCTGCGGACGTCGACGCCGACACTCCGCTGGAGAGCATGGTAATCTACACGTTTTCGAATGCCCCGCCCATCCGGTGGGTAGATTACGGGAGGCAAAGGTTTACGTGGACTAGTCAATCGTGAAATTAAAAGCAGTAGTGTTTACGCATACATTCAAAATGCCCCAATCAGGGCGGTGTATCTCAAAAAGTTTATCGCTTTTTCTATCAGATTTTTCTTAGCGCTTCTTCCTACAGGCCAATCATAAACTGTGACTCATCTGCTTTGAATTGAATTGAATTGAATTGAAGCCTTATTTGACGTGGCGAGACTCCGGCCATCTGACCCGCTCTTCCGTCTGATCACGCAAATTTCACTACGTATCCTTTGCTACGTTTTTTATTCATTTTCACACTTAAATTGGTTTTTCAAAAAACTACTCGTACTATTTTGTAAATACGCTGCGCTTGATGATTCGCATTTCTTCGGCCTGTGACGTTAATTCCAAACTTCTTTAACAATATGACAAATAATAATAGAGGGTTGAAAAAAGCAGTTAGGTAATATAACTATTAATAATACTTATCTCACAAGTGGCTTAAAAAGACACTTATGTGCAAGTTAGTTATTTATTCATGAGTGTGGTACCGCGAGTATCAAATTACTTAGGCGCACATGTATTATAACATGTAATAATTATAATATGTTCACCTAAGGAATATACAATGATACAATGTTTTTTACGTTATCCAGTTTTATAACATCATGACATTTTATAACTGTACGCCAAGATTATATACGAAACTATATTGATTATAAGAGTAATAAAGAGCATTACTCTTTGCTATATCTGATATAATAATGAATCATTCTATCTAATCTGAACATGCAAGTAGACAGCATACGAAGGCAGTGGGATAAGTTTAATATTTCCCTTTGTATGCATTATTTATTGATCAAATTTAAACAATTGTATCCACATTTTATTCTCTAAATGTAATGTATAATTATTTAGCATCAAAAGCGTACATTGATTTGCAATTTTGGTTTTTCGGAAATAATCGGGCTCGAGAATAAAGCATTTCTACACGTAAACTTCAAAATATATTAGTTCTAGTATTTTTGGTAAAGGTTACGTAAAACTGTATCTCCTAATACTTCAGCCATCACTCGAAAAACGCAAACAATATACCTCACAATTACATGAAAAATACCCATATTTCGAAAAAAATGTACCTAAAATGATTTCAATGGCTTAATATAGAAAAGTAGGTTGGATACTTAATGCTACATAGTTCAAAATTGAAAGTGTAGGACAGATTCGAAAAACTATGAACTTTTGCAATTTTAGAAATTCCAGAGGTTTCAATGAAAATAGAACCTTCACCTAATTATAAAGCTGACGTTGCTTCATTTAAAGAAAAAAATGATCAAACATTTGGAGCCATTTTTGAAAATATCTTGTTACGTACTTTTTAATCGTCACGATTTCACTAAAATTACATGAAAACTCGTAAACTCGAAGAAAGGTTCGTCACTATTTAAATATTTAATTTTGAACAACAGATTTCATTAAAAAAATCTCTATTTAAAAAAATATAGTTACAGGTAGGGGCCATTTTTGTAACTTTTGCAATTTTCTAATATTCAGATAATTTACTAAAAAGTGAATCTTTATTCTCTGGCGTTGATCCCAAATAAACGGACGAACCCAGACGCGTTTTGGCCAAAAACAACAATAAACCAACACTTTTTTCGGTATCAGGAACCCCTAAAATGTGAATTTCCGGCAAAAATTTAACATCGATGTTTAGCAGCATTACATAAATCATCTACACTACGAATTTAAGAAAGAAAAAAGGAGAGCTGCCGAAGTTTAAAACGAATATCACAATCATCGAATACTTCATTTATACTTATACTGTTTATAGTAGCATCGACTATTTGAACATTTTTACCAGATAAATAATACTATATCGGGGGTTAACATTACCACATGTTTGTTTCTTTTTATGTTCTGCTTTGTTGCACCAATCTTTACAATATTAATTTTGACAATAAAATCAGTAATAAAAGTACGTTTATTCAAAATGTTGAAGTCATAGCTTTCATAATTTAAACGATTTTATTATTTTTTGAAAACAAGAAATGTGGCAATGTCACCAAGTAGGTGTTTCAATGACTAAACGTGCGACAGGTATTCAAAGACACTAGAGAATGCTTTTTTTTTTGTTATTAGACTTTGGTTTTGACAGATTAAATACACTCTACAAGGATAATCCAAATTAACAAAGTTTCGATTACGAGATTTGGCTGCGTAACAATACACCATACACGGCCACTTTGGGTTACAAGTTACCAAATGCAAACGACGATTGTATGTAATGTTTCTAAGACAAGTAGCTAATTATGGGAAAATAAATTTTCGACGCAGACCACGCTATTTAAATTTTCCGAAATTGTAGCAATGTTTCACTCCTAGCAATATTATTACCCTGCTTGATTGATTGAAATAATTAATTTTTAATTTTCAACTTAAGCTCTATGTTATTAATATTGACTAACGCTTAAGTGATTGTATGGATTTTCAATAGCTGTCACATATTTTTAAAATATTGATAATTGTATTTAAGACAGAATCAAATATTCAATATTTAGATTAAAGTAAATTTTTCATTGCTGGTTGCTGAAATTTTGTTCATTTATATCAAATCATGAAAACATTTATATTTGTTAAATTAATGAAATAACCCGAATGAGCAAATGCTTGTACTCGGGCACAGTTTCAGTAAGCTTATAACTATAATGTAATTGCATTTGTGTCATTTTGGAAACTGTTTCGCTTTTCAAATGTTCAACTAGAGTTATATATAGCTTCTGTTCACTTTTTAATTCATTAATTTCTGTATTTTATTCATTAAAATGACGACAAAAAGACACAGTTTGAGAAAACTTCCATCATATGTAGTTTCAAAATAAGGTTTTCAAACAACAAAGTTTCATTGATTTAAATCAGATGTTTAAAAATTCAATTGGTTTAAACTATTGTCACCATACAATATAACACTTTCATGCTCATGAATTTTTACTTTGTAATGTGGTAAGTACTTGTTGGTAATTCAAGTTTCATATGAACTCAATAAAATGCGCGGTGGATTCGTAGACACAGGCATTAAGCAATCACCGCAAATGTTATAACATTGTCACCTGTATTATCTCAGTCGTATACCTTTTGAGGCTCTCACATGCAACCAATCTTTTTAAAAGAGGTCTCTAAAGAAAGAGAATTTCACGAAAACGTGACGAATTGCACATTAAAAATATGAAGGTTGTTTAAAAACCGTATCTATTTTTTTTATTTACGTCATAATCATTTAAAAACTGTTACGTGCTATGGAGATAAGTTAATTTAAAGTTACGTGTATATTCATGCCAAATGCCATCCGCAACACTCGTACAGCATTTATAGTATAATAACTCATAAACAAAGCGTTCTAGGGTTTTAAAACCGTAAGTTTTAAAACGTTCTTCCCTTCATAATCTACAGAATGAGATCCTTCTCGACATTCTATTCTTTTTTTGTCAATTCGGCGTTTCTCGATTATTCCACAGCATTCTTATCATACAGGGGCGCAACGTCGTGTCAAACATCCTTTGTCAATGCTGCGATCAGCGTTCCCTGCGGCGACAAAGGAACACTAAGCCTACATCATTCGATATTACAATCGTAATAAAGCTTCGTTCTGCTAAATATGACCGAAAAGAAAATGTTTATATATTTTAATTTCCTCTCGAATATACCTAAATATACGACAGGTGTTGTTATACACGAGATACAATTTTGAACTATTTTGGAAAAAAAGAAATTATATTTAAACTCAATTAATGTGGCCATTGAAATTTAATAACATCGTGTGTAATAACAATTTCTTTACTTTTCATGAAAATGTCTACAAACTGCTAATCTAAATATGTACAAAAATTATAAAAATTAATCATGAGATTCTGAGTGCATGCAGAAGGGTATATTGAGAGAAGAAAATTTGTGCGTAGCCGGGCAAAAAAATGCCGATTGTTTACATTTTATTTCATAGTGCTACAAATTATTTTCTATTTTTTTACTAATAAAATATTAGCATCCCAAATGATGGAATTTAAATATTTTGTCTTGCGCTTTCGTTGCTGAAGTAATTCTCTGTCGGTGAGCTTCAACAAATAGTAAATTCTTACTCTCGCAAACGTTTTCATAACTATCTTCTTCACTTCACAACAACCACTCGCAAAATTGATTTCTGAAAGTTTGTGTAATATCAGAGTAACAATATTTTGATCAGCAATTAATTTTCCATATTCTGTCATTAAAACTGCTTCACGCTTTTATAAACACGTTTCATTAATAACTTTTCCCCTTAATGAAAAAAACAGAAGGATATGGAAGAGGATGGGATTTAACATGCGATATCTCGCAGGGGGCGCTAGAATATAAGGTATGAAGGTAATATAAAGGCAATATGGCCACATTAAGCTCCTCAAATTTTGTTAATATATTTCAACTTTTGGCCAAATTAACAGCATCATGGTGAATTTAATACTTTAGCTTCAAGTTGAAATAACTATATCACAAAAAATTATTCAGGAATATATTGTTGTTATTTTACAACAACGTTGTAATTTGAAGGTAATATGCTCAAATGCAGGTATTATGGCCACTGCCAAATTAACTTGTTTCTTGTAACATGACCATGGACTTAGATCTAGCTATATTTTGTATAATATAAATTACACTCCTACAGTGTAATCTCACTGCCTGAAATAAATCCTTTTTTTAAACAATAGCATAAGAATTTATAAGAAGTTATAAGGACAGAGCGCCTATAGCGCGCCTTGACAATAAAATCTCCAGAGTGCGAATGCGCGAATCCACAAGTCTGGTAGGATGTTAACGCACTTGTTACACACTCCCAGTCGGCATGCTAGCACAATCACTCGGAAATAGTTTCAGCTAACACCATAACTGCTACTTGGCCATATTACCTGCACTGGCCATATACAAGTTACTTCATAACATCCAGCTCCTCGTACTTTTTGTTAAAACAATATGATGCTGACTTCTTAAAAAAAAACTTGTGCTATTATGATTGTGGTTTGTAAGCAGATATGATGTAAAAACTGGTTTTGCTTTCTTTCCTACAGGTTAGAGAAAAGCGCCAAGTACATGTCCACTTCGAGAAACCCTTTCCGGGCGGCGCGGAGTGGAGGCGGACGCGGGGCGCGACGCGGGGCGGACGTGGAGGTGGACGCGGGGGTGAGGCGGCGCGTGGCGTCGTGGCGGGCGGACGTGGCGGTGGCGGACGTGGTGGTGGCGGACGTGGCGGACGAGGAAATGGAAGAAGACGCGGCGGCTAAAATGAGTCGCATCAACCCCTGGGGTATTTCTTCTGCTGGAGAACCGGAAGATCCTAGGAATCAAGAAACTATGATGACCTCTTGCTCTTCACTTAGTTAACTGCTGATAATGTGAAATGTTCTTGCACAATTCAAAAATTTTATATTTCCTATTTCGAAATATGTCAGTTCATTAGCATTAATTAAAATAGCTGTTTTTCCTTTTCCATTCTTTTAAAAAAGTATACATCTTGATGGGAATGTATAAATAGCAACAGTTCTTATTGATACTAAATATGTTCGCAGTATTTTGACGATGACACTTTGACACTGCCATTGAAGAGTTCAAATATAAAAAGGAAAATTCAACAGTTATCATGGTGTTCAAACCGTTTATTGGTATGGCTAACATAACATTACAAAGCAAGACAATAAATATTTTAAGACCAAAAATGTCAATTTTCTTTATTAATAAAACACAATGCTTGTAACCAAAATAAATACAGAAGTAATCATTGTTCATATCCTATTTTACCACTCCAAATGTGTACTACCGTGGTGCTACAGAATGGCACACTTTCTCTATTAGTTTTCGATTTATCTATTCTAGGCTAGTTTTCCGATCTTGCACTATCCTCTTTCAAGCTGTTTCCTATCGGTAACAGCTTGGAACGAAATTCTGTCACCTTTTTTATTCAATTGTTCAGTCCCCTAATAATAGAATTGAATTTTTTTCTACTCCCATTAATGAATTCTGTTATTTGATGGCTGCAACTCGTTGCATGATGATACTCATTACAATACTGATTTCATTATAATATAGGTCCTTAACCAATCACAGAGAAGTTTACAAACCAAATTTTGAAAATTAATCTTTGAGAATCGTTCTAGTAATTGTGTCGTATGACTGTGCACATTAAAATTGCATTTAATAATATATTGTTTGTCACTTTCAATTTATTTTTATATTAGTGTAGAGAGAACATTTGAGTGACGCTCAGATCAGAACGCAAGTCAGTTTGTGTTATACATTGCTGCCGTATGGTTGCTCAAATAAATCGGCCAAATCTTTAGTTTAAGTTGTCTAATGAATCAGAGGTATAGTTGGCACCTCCAGAAATAAGAGAAACAACGAGAATGATGACGTCGTAATTATTCTGGAAACTTTTGTACTCTATCGCAGGCGGATTGGTCTACCAATGCCACCTGCATCAGGATAGGGTAGCTGTTCGCTAGTTGGACTTCGCTGAATCCTGAGTATCAACTGCCACTCAACGATTCAATGTTAAAGTTTAACTTATAAATGTTTCCATAAGTCACAGAAAAAGTAAAATATAAAACTCGAAATGAATTTCCAGACGAATAGCAGTAATAACTCTAAAGGTACAAAAAGGGAGCAGATAACCATGATTCAAGTGTATTCACCGACTGAAGATAGTGCTGAAGAAAAAATTAAAGAATTCTACAACAATCTCGACTTATACTAAATATAGATCAGATGTAAATTTCATAATAGGAGACTTCAATAACAAAATGGGGAAACAAGTCAATTAGAGTGAAGAAGCGGACGGACCCCATGGAACTGGCATAAGGAACGAAAGAGGGACCAAACTAGATCAGTTCGCCAAAAGTCATAGGTTGAAAATAGCGAATTCATTCTTTCACGGTATTCCAATACGCAAATGGACATGGTGTTCCCCGAACGCGAAATATATTTTAAATTGGCAAATCAACTTAAACGTATAAGAGTAACGATTGTCAATAGTTTGATATTTGAAACCGATCACATAATGGTCAAAGAAGAAATAATTAGTGGTGCTACAGAATGGCACAGTTTCCCGTATTAGTTTTTTTATTTCCTTTGGTCTCGGCTAGCCCTTCGTACTTGCCAAATACTCTTGCCAGCTGTCATCTATTGCCGCCAAACGTACATTTTTTAATCATTTTCTTAATTTTTCGGTTACCTAAAAATAAACCGAAATATTAATTTCAAATTATTAAAGAATAGTAAAGACTCTTCAAATATGACAATTTTCTGCGAAAAAAAATTGGAGCCGTTTTTAAGAAAATTGCGCTTAATCCCTGTTTTAAAAAATTATTATATTTTGTAAAAGTAAACTTACTTTTTAAGTCTAGGCACAGCAAACGTGGATACATGTATAACATGCTGGTTATACCCCACATATACTGAGGTACAATTTTGAAGCTGTGTCATGAAACAGCATATGCACATTTGGGGACCACCAAAAGCTAAGACAGCATTGCTACACATTTCGTTTGACCAAACTCTTTCAAGGGTATGGAAACCTATATCCGGACGAGCGATAGTTTCAAAAAGTAGGCAGGTCAGGCGACAAGATGAAAGCGCCACTGAAGCTTGTGCACGTTGCGGCGGAAACGTTTAGTAAAATAAATGTAGACATCTGTGGGCTATTTTTCGAATTGGAATTAGGGCGGAAATATATAATTACTGCGATATGTGTATCTCTACTCGTTACCCTGAGGCTATTTCAGTCACCGATCTCACATCGGCGACTGTTACAGAAGCTCTATAAGAACTTTTTAGTCGTATGGGATTTTCACGCGAAATTCAACCCGTTCAAGGTACGTGCTTCACTAGCATTTTGTTTACGGAGTTCGCACAGCAGTTTGATATTACTCTGGAGCGAAGCTCGCCCTATCACCCGCAGTCAAATGTCGTTGAAAAGGTCCACCTTACAATGAACCGTGTGCTGAAAGTGCTTTGTTTAGAAGCAGGCTTAGAGTGGGAGACGCAGCTACCCTCTATTATTTTCGCTCTAGGCACAGCTATGCATGAAAGTTTAAGTACTCCCGCGGAGCTGGTGTTCGGGGAAAACCTACGCATGCCTGTAACTCTTCTGTGAGAACACTTGGCGGGGGTGGAAGATGAATAAAGCTCAGTGGTAGACCATCTGTTTAAGTGAATATACAGATGACGTAAATCGAAGGAACTCGCACACCAAATACTCGTGCGTGAACAGGAAAAACGTCAAGTTTATTACGTACAGAGAGCGGTGATTATGACTTAGCTGTTGGAATCGCGTTCTTGTGTTGGCGCCGAATAAGACACGGGCGTTGTCCGTTCAGTGGGTCGGGCCGGGAATAATGCAGGTACAAGAGTCCGATACTAATGATGCTGTGAGATTGCCCTGAAAGAAGGAAGGCGGGTCTATCACATCAACATGCTAAAAGAATATCAACAACGGACAGAGCATTTGGACTTTATTGGAACTAACGTGCGGAATCAGGAAGAGGTGGAAGACGAATCAAATAGCTTCGCTGTAAATCTTGACCCCAAAGCCAGTCGATGTTGAATCAATGTTCCAAGGGATGGAAGTCGAACCTCGTTTTCGATAAGCACTGATTAACACGATTGTAAAATATAAAGATATATTCTCTGAAAATCCGTGCCTGACTGATGCGATGACAATGGATATGACAATGGATATAGAGGTGATCATAAATCAATATATGACAGCCTGCGCGCCGTATCGTATGTCACGCAGGCTGTCATATATTGAGAGGAAATTTCGCAAATGTTGAGGGACAATATTATTGAAGTAGGGGACTCGGACTATACTTCACCTATGGTATTAGTCGACGCGCCCAGACCATGTAGAGATTACATGAAATTAAACAGCGTTGTCAAAACCGAGTGCTATCGTCCACCGAATATGGAAGAGCGGCTAGAAACAGTGGCGGCAGCTAGCAGCGTTACTACGCTCGACGTAGCGCAGGGCTATTGGGAGATTGCATTAACGCCAAGAGCGCAGAGATACGCTGCTTTCGTGACTAGTTTTAGCACGAACCGCCCACTGTGCGTTCCATTAGGAGTAAAGATTGTCCCGTATCGATGTGGTCGCATGACGGCGTCTCTATTAACTGCGGGACATCCGCGTTGCCATATGTGGACGACATTGCAGTTTTTTGCGATATGTGGCAAGAGCATATTATCCATCTGGACGAAGTGTTCAAAATACTCAGAAACGCTAAATTTTACGTACAACCAAAAAAGTGCAAAGTACGCGCGTGACTCCGTATTATTCGCGCAAGTTTTCTTGATACACGAGCTCCCTAGTTCTCATTCAGCGCTGAATAGCACAGCACGTTGAGATACTTAGGTTTGGCTCGGAACGGCACGTACCAATTTACAATGCTGGCAACAACCACCTCGTACTTCCAAAACAATCGTAGCATTTCTCGTGGCATGCTTCGGCGAATTACGTTCATGCCCACAGTTGGTACGCCCCTTTCAATCGTAACGTAGTCAAATCCATCCCCTCTCCGCAACTCCCGCTATGGAATATCACGAAAACTTGCGCGTATAATACAGAACTTAGTCTATATTGTAGGAAACGAGAAAACGAAACCTGTCGAAGCGAAGGTAGAAGCAATTATATTTACAGTGCCTCAAACAAACAAACAAACAGGTGCGATCGTCTCTGGGACTTTTTATTCCGGTTTATTATCGGAAGTTCATTACAGGGTTCGCGCATAAATCAGCGCCTTTAAGTGACCTTCTGAAAGGTCACCAGCGCCAGGGTCAAGTCACGTGGACGCCGTAAGGTGAGAAAGCATTTCGCGAGCTGTAAGAGGCATTATGATCCAAATAGAAGCCAGCGATAGAGGAGTAGGAATTATTTTGACACAATATAATGATGATGGGCATGAGTACCCTATACTATACTTAAGAACGAAGTTTTCTGATAGGGGACAGAAATTTTCTAGAACGAAAAAAGAGTAGTGCCATTACTTGGGCCCTTCAGAAATTAAAGTGCTTTTTAGACGTTCAAGTGATAATAAAAATAGAAACACCATTATCCTTTAGTTTGGTTGAAAAATTGCGCCGGGAAAAATCCTCGATTAATGCGCTGGTCATTGATGATTAAGCAATACAATATCAGTATAATTCACAAAAAAGGGGCTTGATCATGTAAATGTCGACGCATTGAGTCGAAAGTTTTGATGCCTGGATTCATTATAGGCGCAGACGTGAGCACTCAGTAGAGTATGTAATTAGGGCATTTGGTATTAGATTTGTTTTGAATGTATTTATAAAAGTAGATGTACATAAGAAGTGAGAATATTGTAAATTGTTATATACTCAAAGTAATAAAATTCTTGTAATGTTAAAAAAGTAGAGAAAATGTCAGGTTTTATACCTAGTTGTCAATTGTGATGAATATTGAAAAGTGTAAAATTCAAAGTAATTAATGTTTTGCAATGTTAAAGCAGGAAATACGAAAGTTTATATCTATTACAAGTAGTTTATCAATTACGTGAAATATTGTAAATAGCAAAATTTAGTCTTACAATGTTAAAAATGGAAAGTTGTGTATAATATGTATCTATAAAATTAAGTATATTAGGATGTTCTATCGTAGACGTGTGATAATGAGAGATACAAATGAGAAAAGGCTGTGTACAGTTCGGTTCCAAATTCTCTGACCCTATGAGAGATGTCTGAGCTGTCCGTGGAATGAGCGCGATAAGGTGATGGTCTTGAGTTGGAGGAAAGGGCTGTAAGAGAGGGTGCTCTCGTGGCGAAGTCGCTTGCCTTTCACCTCTGAGGTTCCGGGATCGAGTCCAGGAGAACCACATGTGAAATTTGTTACCATGAAACGAGTTTGCGTGCTTCACAGAAGCTAGTTCTAGCGTCCTAAACCTTACCCCTATCCTTATTCCTTCCCAATTCTGGCCGCTGGGTAATGACGCAGGAGCGCAGGTGCTACCTGGCGGTCCTCTTGACAGCTGACCGAGACGAGACATGACGTGACGGACTATATAAATTAATGGAGGATTTCTCAAAAAATCGCGGAGCGCTCGGTGCGAAGCTCCCCCCAAGGGGGTTAGGGACGCGGTGCCTCTAGGTTGAGTTGTTTGACAGGCGTCCGTGAGTCTGTGTACATGGGCTCTAGGAAAGGGCGAGCGGACGCTTGGTCAATGCATTGGTTTCGCAAACAGCTCAGTTTTGATTTAAAGGGAGCGAATGTTATATGCGAAATGACGAAGCGGAAATATAATTCAACAATTCACAGTGAAGGTCGGGAGATCGTAGCGAGTGTAATTGAAGCATGTGGTAAAGAAAAGAGACAAAATCATCTGTGACAAAAGCCACAGAAGGAGCAGGTACTGGTGTTGGAGTAACTAGCATTAAAACAATTCGAAAAGAAAATAATACACGAAATGACACTAATGCTGATAGTCGGCCTATTTCACCTGGTAAGAAAAAACAGTGACTCGTCTCAAAACCACCACAGTGGATCAGATTTCGAAAAAGATGGCCAAAATTCTAAAAATAAAAGTTAATATTTTAAGTTTAGTACAACGCAGTCATGTCCAGGGGGGCCACTGCATGACCTAGTAGAAGGAAATTATTTTATCTACTATAGATCGGCTCGTAACCCGCGATCAAACTTGTTGCTTGGTTAGACACGTGCGAGACGTTCGGACGAGGTCTGAGTTTGGCATCGGTTTACAACGTTTTATACCAATCTTTCTGTACTGGGTTGTTTTTGTATGTTATTATGGATCTTCCTGAAGGTAAACACATGGTTATTACATTTATTATGCACAATAATTTTTGTGTAATTTGCTATAAGAAGTTGCGTTAAAAATAGGTAGTAACATTTCAAACATTTATGGAAATATTTGTTCGCTTACGTTCGCCTGTGTTCCATTTCAATGAAAGCATACATCATAGTATGCTTTCAACAGAGCAACAGAGGTATTCGACAGTATCGCCAAATTTTTCCCGAAAATGCGGTAGGAAAAAAAAGGATGGAAGATGTTTTTCATCGACTGCTGAAGTCTTCGGATCCCCTGATCACCAGCATGGGAAAGACTCCTCCCAAAGTTAGCAAATACTTGTCACGTGAGGTAGTTCAACTTATTTTGACACCAGAAGCTAATACTTGTTCAATTGATCAATCAAGTGCAATTCAATATAGTTCGGAAGATTCGGACGATGATTCACTTGACTTAGAAGTACTGTAATTTCAGTTTAGATATAATAAAACTTATTGATATATCAATGGATTAATGGATTGAATTTAATCCATTTACAACTATCCTACCTCACAAGAAAACTTTTTTTAGTTTCGCCATTTTGTTTTTTTAATTTGTTTTATCAAATTCTGAATTTGTGTTTTGAAAGAACTCTAAACTCCAATTTTTGCATGATCGAAACCATTTTTAGCATTTTTGGCCGCCATATATGGATCCGCCATTTTGTTTTTGAAATTCTTAACCAGTGGTCTCAAAATGTAATGGTTACAAAATTTCAGACAAATCGAACTGCGCTTTCTTATATTGGTCAGCTTTTTCGAGATCTAATCCACTGTGCGTCGTGGAAATCGATGAGTTTGACATGTACGTAATCAGAAATCCTGTCTTTGATTTTTATTTCCGTGAAATTCAAGTGCCTACGGTATCAAAAATGCTTCTTGAACACATCTAAAAATGAAATTATTAATTACTATATTGATGCTATTTTTTACTAGTTACAACATTGAGAATAAATAATAATAAATAAATAAGATGTTAATAACAATAGTTACTTTTTATTAGGAACCGAATATAATTTTTGTAAGATGTTGAAATTTCAGCCTGGATATTTTTTCATGATGAAAAGCCTCTTCAAACACACTGAAAGGCCTTTTGGTCAGATATTAAAGAAACATTGTCACTGGAAGAAATAGCGAACCTTAAATATGCACCAATAAAATCTATGTTGGCACGAACGTTGTTTTCCCAGTACAAATCAATTTTGAAAAGCAACAGAGAAGCTATTATGTTTTCAAACCTTAAAATGATGACACATGAAATGAGTTACACACTGTAATGGAAAAAATTAAGTGACTTTCAACAAGTTCCAGTCCATAATTCTGGTGAATTTTGTCATAATTTGCATTGTTTTAGTAGACTATATGTTACTTAGATCTTCAGTGATAAATATAACGGATGGTAATGACAAATTACGATAATTTTATATTTTTTATAAGGTTTGTATAGTACATATTTTCTGTGTCGTTAACGCATATCAAACTGTTTTTAATCCCATAATTACATACATATTTTTCATTTGTTAATACATAACTGCGAGCCCTATTGATGAAGCAGATGAAAGAAGTGTAATTCAAAACGCAAAGTGTTGTTCGAGACAGTAGACATTGTTGATTGGAGAGCAAAATATCTCGTCCAAATGAGGAAGTTAAAGAAAGAAGGCCGTGAAATACGCCGTGTAATTGTTCTTCATTAATCCTCAATACCAATTGCATTAAAACGCAATGATTCAATGGTTGAATGCAAAGGGAATGCATGTTGATGAAAAACTGAGGAAAACTCAATTATACCAACTAGTGCTGCAACTAAAACCTCAGAATAAGACATACAAAAGTGATGAGCTGTTTACCAATAGGGATGGGTGGGATTCAGTACACACATGGAAGTGGCATGGGCAAAAATCAAGAGACGTATAAAAGAAAGAAATGTAACTGGAGATATGTCGACTACAAAATTGTTAGAGCTTACAAACTGGACTATCACCCAAGTCACTATTGAAGACTCATGTCACGAAACTAGAAAAGGAAACTGGGAAAGAGATGGAATAGTGGCAAACAGTATTGTTATATGGTCTCGGATAACGAATGTGAAGGAACTGTAAATAGCGATAGTTCATCGGGGGACAATGATTAGGTAAGGTCAATATTTGTAACTCAATAGTACTCTCCATCCCTTCCCCCACTCCCTGCCGTCGCTTCCTTTCTGAATCCACACTACCCCCTCGACGATTCGCCATAGCGAAATGGCATGACGTCACAGAGCTGGAGACATCAGAACTCTCACTCTCACACCACACAGCACACACACACACCACACACACACATATATATATATATATATATATATATATATATATATATAATGTGTTGAGTAATCACTTGTAGGTGGGGATAAGATATCTAGTTCCAGCTACGAGAAAATGGTATGTTCAAGAATTACATGTATGTTAGACATTATATTGTATGTTCAAACGGTAGCCAGAATAAAAAATTTACAATGTAGGCCACTGCGGCCAGTGATTTTTTCCTGTGGTTGGTTACCTTCGAAAAAAATGCGTTTCCGGATAATGAAAAGTCTGTAGCGTCACGTTGGCTGCCCTCCGTGGGAGGAGAACGCGGAAGCCTCGCATACCGACAACTGTAGCTAGCGTGGGGGTGGCAGATATTTATAGAGGCAGGTGGTCGCCGGCTTGTCCTGCAGCAAGTGTCACGTGATACTACACCTCTCTCCCACGGTGATCAGGTGGCGATTATAAATTGGGCCGACTTGCTGACGCCGGCGGGTTTTGTTCTTGTAAACATCGCGCTTTGCGGAAAATTCACGCCCAGGCTGGTGCGTAGTTGCACGGGTGACGAAGGTCACGTGAGTGGCGCGGTAGGCGCGTGCACTCGAGATGGAGCCTCTCTTGTAAATATGTATCCACAGGATGGTACGATCGCGGCTGGCGGCCGGGAAATACCGGAAAGTGTGTACGGATACTTTGATACATTTGTACATTTTGTAAATAAAACTTGTATATACTTTTTTATTCTCTGGGTGCTTACTTCGACGACGCCACACATTGTTGCCTTTCGGTAAAGCCATATTTCTTACAATAAAAAATATACTGTTGTGACGAAAGTCATCCAATATTAATACGCAAATATACAATGGCGGTAGTATCGCGTACAAAAAGTTATAAAAGTGCAATGCATTGGCAGAGCTTTCATTTGTACTCAAGTTGTTTCTGACGTGATTATAGCCGCACGACTGGAACTAATAGACTTTGAACATAGAACGGTAGTTGGTGCTAGACGCATGGGATATTCCATTTCGGAAATCGACGGGGAATTCAATATTACGAGATCCCGAGAGTTTAGACATACAAGTATTTTTCATCTAATGGAAATGTATACTTAATTTGGTCCTAGCACGCTGCGTGTATAAAGTATATTTATATTTTCTTACTCAAAGTATTTTATTTATTTGAAAACTGTGTTCGCATGATTAAAAATTGGAAAATAGATTGCATGAGTTTTGGCCATTTCACAGCATTCTTAAGAATTAAGATGTGTGCCAAGCTTTACTTCAATCATATTCACTTACAAGAATCATTTGAATCTCACCTTCAGAGAAAAAAAACAACAACACTGCATTAGCTAAGGAGGGCAACAAAACTATGCAAGATTGATACAAATATCTTAATTTAAATTTATTTTGAAAACGTAAGGTTGATTTGTACAATTGGTCTTTTTACTGGAAAGAGACCAGGAGAGGTGGGTGAGGGAATCAATTGATGTCACTGCTGTTCCTTTGACTGAGAGGTCCTAGGTTCGGGTCCCAAATTTGGCAGGCTTTTCGACATGAATTGATGACTAACTAAATCGAGTTCTGTCGCTGTCCGAAGGTGAATTGTAGCGGCCAGCTGCTCTGACCGGTAGTTTTCTATTGTTTCTCTGATCAATACCAGGCGAATGCCGGGGCTCTTCCATATCTTACCTCATCCATTTCGCGTACACACACACGCTTCTCAATCACACTTGCCTTGTCCTGGCTGGGGCGGTGACCAGCTGGTGGGAGGAACTTGGTTGGGGAAAACCACGCTAGGCGATGGTGATCGTCGCCGGGTCTCACCATTCGGCGGAGCGGAAAGATCACCGCCACATCCCGAGCAAAAGCACGCACACTTACGGGACTGATGACCTTAGCATTTGACGCGCCCGAAATCACAATCAATCGAATAAATAAAAAAAGAATTAGAAACAAAGCCAATTGTTTTCATAGTTTACTTACTGCTACGATTGTGATAACTAGTTGAATGTAACTAAAGTGACACAAAATTGTACCCAAGAGATTTTCTATTGTTGGTTTGTTCTTTTCTTAAGCCGTTGTTTCTCTTCTATCTACAGAGATATTGCTAATTATAATTACACCAACATAAAAATAATAATATAACATTTATTCGATATGGGTTGATGAAAGAGCGCCAATTGCACGTCAAACACGGACAATTTCCAATTACGTTTTTCCTAACTTACGTTAAATTATACAACGTGATTATCAATGTTTTGAGTCCCTAATATCCCGTGAAAAAAGCGTTAAGATACATAGTATTATATGACCGCGCAGAGAGGATATTTTTCTAAATATAGCAGCTGGATTTATCCACTCTTTCATACCAGGGACCTGTATTAATTTTTCTGCCGAAAATTCGCAGCTTTTTTCTGCTCAACATTACAAGTTTCTCTCTACTCCATAGGGAGAAAGTAAAACTCGCATGATGAGTCGTGCGAAGACTACTGTATGCCAACAGTTCTAATAGATTCCAAATAAATCATTCCCAAGGAGTTAGTACCGAAAGGTCAAACTATTGTGAATATTATCTCCGTGACCTAGATTGTTTGTAGGCAAGAATTCGACAGATGAATCAAGCCGGAACAGCCGACAACATACCGTAATGAAACGTGTCAAATGATTTTATTGCTAATTTACTGCCACGTACGGGTGATCTGGCATGGCGCGCCGTCAGCACACAATTAAATTCGGGTCGTAGCACGATGGAAACCCTCAGATTTACGATTGCTAATTAATTGCAGCGTATTTTCGTGGAGTAAACTGGAGTGAGATGTGTCAACAAACAAGTTTAATTCCATGGAACTATACGGAAAATCTCAAATGATTTATTGCTAATAAATTGCCACATATTTTCGTGGCGAAAACTGGCGTGAGCTGGCTTGATACAAGCCAGCACACACGCATTTATGCCACGAAGATACGTGGCTATTAATTAGCAATAAATAATTTGATGTGTTTCATTCCGGTGCGTTGACATGCCTATTCCGGCTTGACGCACCTGAATTTGACCCGAATTCCGAGAGGCTCATTCATGGGCCCCCTCCCACGACATCCCAGCCAACAAAGCGAAGATTATGCACGAGTTTTTGGCTCGCAAACGGATGTCCTTTAACACCCACTGCATTTTGGCCCCAGCGCAGTGCAATTGTCGACTTATGTTGTTCCACAAATTGAAGTTGGCAATGAAAACATACCAACCTGACATCATTAAGGGCATCCAAGAAAATTGCATTTAGTACAGCAGTACTAAATGCAATTCCAGAAGAAGCCCCCATGACTTACAAAAAACTTGACCCAATTTCAATGAATTTCATTGAATAAAGAGATTTTGTGAACAATCACCAGTTTTCTATATTATTACTTCTCTTTCAATCACTTCCCTGGATGAAGAAAAAGGAAAGAAAAATCTTAGAAATTACAATATTAGCAAAATGTTCAAATATTGTATAATAAATTATTTATTAAAGAATACATATACACAGTAGAATATTATAAAGCAATAAAAAGAACTGCAACTAATTTCAGTTATCAAGCTTAGCTAGATATAAGGAATTAGTCTAGTCAGTCACAGTATTAAAAAATGGCAATCTTCAGTCGAAGTTACAATCACAAAATTCACTCGTTATTCAACATTACCTGTACACTTTTACAATGAACACAATTCCTACCGTAATAACCCTTGCAAAATACTTGTAGCTACTTTAGTTTCTGTAGTTTCTTTTTTCTTCGCAGGATCAGGGATAAAACACTTCCAGAGGCGCAGAGTCTCATCAGCACCAGCAGACAGCACTGTGCTACCATCAGGAGACATAGAAAGATGAAGCACTCGAGCTGTGTGTCCAGAGAGTTCTGCAATCTTTTAAATCAATATTTAAGATATTTGTTCATCAATGAAGTAAAATGGAAAGCAAAGGTCAAATATTCACTCAAGGAGCATACCTTATTCATGGTTGGGTATTTCCAAAGTATAAGTTGATTGTTAGCATATCCATGCCCTGACACAATCTCTTTGTAAGTTGTAGACCATAACAGAGCACAAACTTGCGACTTTGTGTCAACAGTGTTCAAACATACACCTGTGTTGCAATTCCAGAATCTAATGCAGCGATCAGCAGTTCCGCCACCACTAGCCAAAACACTGGGTTGCCAAGGACACCAAGCTACAGCCTTGACAGCAGCTTGATGTTGGCTGAAGTAAATATAAGAATGAATTGAAATAAAATTCAATATAAGTGTATAAGTGAAATACATACACATATTTCTGTTAGATTGTTATAGATAGCTGTAGCAGAATTAATGGTAAAATTGCTCATATATGAGCATTACATACATCAGGAACAGGATTTTCAAAACAAGAATTTGATCTAAAAGCTTTCCCCTTTCCCCAGGAGTAATATTGTCAAGTCAAAATTGAGGAACAGACATGCTCATTTAGAGATCTGCCCTTCAATTTATTCCAACATTAAAGCCATTACTGTCGATAAGTCTGACATCAAATTTAATAATTTAATATATTAATTCATAGGTTCTAAAACTGGCCCTGACAATTACATATTGCTTTGTAACATGGTAGTTGTCAAATTCACAATGGGAAACACATTCCCATTTAATTGTTAAGTTTCCAACTGTCGCAAGGAAGTGAAATGTGTAGTATTAATCATAATTTACTTGTGACATTAAGAATGACAAATCACAAATATTTTGTTATTAGTAAATCAATGAAGCACGCTTGTGTTTCTGCAAAAAGAAATTGACCCTTTAGTTAAGCTAGGAGTTACAATAGCACTTTTTTGCATTAATGGAAACAGTTGCATATTTTTAATATTGCAATATCTGTCTTACCAATACCTCAGCTATATCTTTTTCAAGTCCAATTCAACAAAGTTTTTTTAATATAAAATTTCTCAAATTGTTTTTAATTTTCATTATAAACCAAAAAAATGACATTAATTAATCCTTCAGTAGTAATGGAGTGAAACTGATTGCATGATTATCCCAGACTTGGGAGGTTTTCACAATTGAACTTGTTTTGATGCACTGCTTATTGCGAAATGGTTCTTTCGTTTTGTGTTAGTTCTGTCAAAATAACCAATTCCTCTCATTAAATACTAGTACCTATTCAAAAATTAAAAACAACAAAATTCTGCCTAAAAAAATTTAAAGAAAAGTTAAATATTATCTTTTAGTTGGACAAATGAACGAATAACTATTTGCAAACTGATTGAAAGAGGATATCTAAGTATTATAGCTGTATATATATGGCAAAAGAGGGTAGGACGGAAGAATCATATGACAAATTAAAAGATGTATTATCTTCCATGAATAAAAATAATAACTTGTTTTGATATTACAATGCAAGACTGATGCAAATAAAATATAGTTTCATGGAAGTAAAAAGCTCTTAATTTTCTCTAGTAAATGAGAAATTCTCTGACTTTTCAGTTTTCCTGATCAGTCACACGCTGGTAATTAGTGATAATTTCTATCATTAATTAACTAATTTACCAGGCTTCACATCCAAACAAACATTAGGTAACATAATTATTTTTATCAAGCTAGTCTCTGTCCTGACATCAAAGTTTATACAAAGATGCAAGGCAAAATAAAAGATACTTACCTAAACGAATAAATTGGCTGACCCTCACTGTACATTTGTCCAGGTACTGATGGCCAAATATTAAGAACATTATCATTAGCTCCACTGGCTAAATAGCGTCCATCAGGGGACCATTTCAAACCGCAAACCTAAAAAATTTTACTATCACAAAGACGAAATTTCGCTAAATATAAGTAAAGATGGGTAGTATTGTAACGAGAAAGATCTGAAAATGAAAACAGCTTTGTAGCCCAACAAATCAGTCACTTCATATTCTCTTCAGCAGTTATGGATAAATTTGAATGTGAGGAACAAATCTTTCAAACAAATGAAAAATCACGTTTCGAACTTTGTTATGAAAGTAATTCTGAAGTGACCATTGGACGACTTCCTTTGAGTAGAACTTTCCCCTCACTGCAAGATCTTTAATTGAATCGTTATCACTGCTTCTGACAATACCTTTGTATGGAACAAGATGTGGCTACTTATTTTAGGATACAACTCTTTCACTGTGAACTGTTCTTTGGATTAGATTTTGAACAAAGCTTGTAGTGTTCTTTCTTCACGTGCATGCAACACAGCAGTTTGAATACTGGAGGCCTGTGGATTCATAATGAAGGTTTTGACCAGGTGTTTCTTTGGTGAAGTGCGAAAAGACGAGGGTGATAAAATTACAAAGTTGTGCCAAAAAATATGATCATTTGGAGTGCTATTAAAAATAAATTGCCATGCCATCAAGCCTTTGAGTAATTCCTTTTGTATTTGTATGAGCACATGTGGCAAAAGAAGACCATAGGAAGAAGTGGGAATGAAAAAATGCAAAATTTCCTTCAACTGAACAAACAAGTTTACCAAATAAAAGACTAAGGTGAGTTTTCAATTTCATTAATTTCAGAGAACTTAACCATTAAAGTGCTTTCTTATAAAAGTAAATTGGTAATTATGCAGTGGATAGACTCAAGGTTGTTGAAAATTAATGCAGAGGCCAAGGCCTGAGCCTCATAACGACTTGGATCTGGGCCAGCGAAGTAAGAAAACTTGCTTTGATATTAATTTGGCATTACAGTGTAGTAGGGACAAAGCGTATGTAAAGACATTGCACTGCGGCAGAATGAACCAAATGCAAAGAAACCGAATCTTTCTTGATACAACTCACTCTTTTACATGAACTATACTCTAATATGTGAATTAACCCAAGATGTAACGGAACATACACTGAACAGCGTACCTTAATATGAACCAAACTATACACTATAAGTGGAATAAAAAAAATTAATGAAATTTTTAAATTGCATTCAATCACCGACACATGCACTTTTCATCCAAAAGTACTGTACTTCCAGTGAACAGAGAATCGCACTTCTGGAGTCAAAGTGAGCTTTTTACACAGTAGGTTAGAACTGAGAATATGACCTTCTCTCCTTCATTTGTTCATTCCAAATTTGTAGGAACAAGGGCAGTTTATATCACTGCGAAGGCTGTATATGTAGAGGGTTATTCCTATGAAACTACAATGTCATCAAGCAACTTTAATGTCTCTGGCAAAGATTGACAGAAGGGATAATTAATTATTTTTTGTTTTTTTCTACCTCCTGGGAATGAGCAGCAAATGTGGCAACAGCATGATCCCTCTGTCTCACATCATGATGTACAATGTGACCACTGCGGGATCCACTACTGAGGATATACTGATTCCAAGAAAGGGAGCACACTCTTGCTACATGACCATCCATTACTCGCAAACGACGCAGAGTAGTGCAGTCCCATAACTAAAAATAAACAAACAAATAAATAGCAGAGCTTACAGTGATCTACGCTTTTAGCAGTAGCAGGAAATGTACTGTGTACTGTTAAGTAACTTCTGAAATCATCATCATCATCATAGTCATCACTTCTGATTAGGAATGATTTCCCAGCCGTCACTTACCTGAGTAGTACTCATACTTGTCCCTACAGCTAGATGGGCTCCATCCTGTGTCCATGCCAAAGAGCAAACATAATCACTTCCCTCGAGGGTCAGAAGCTGCTCAATGGCCCCTGTGCCAGCATTCCAAAAGTAGACACTGCTGTTCAAGGCAACTGCCAGCATATTAGTTGAACTCCAGTCAATAAGGTTCAGATCTACAAACAAAAAGTTGTCTTAAGATTTTAATTCCTTAATAAAAGAAACCAATACAAAATTCTCAAAATGCAGTATTGTATCGCTCACAGTAATCATCCATTATATCAGGAGCATCCAAAATACGATCTGGAGTCTGGGGAATGTAACGACTTGAGCTTTTCAAGCATGGAGTAGTTTTTGAATGACTATACACTACTTTCAGAGAATTCTGATGTCCCTGTAAAACAAATTTGTCTATAAAATCATTACTAATTCAATACTAATGAGTACATTACAACACTACAATAAGTACTCTAGTAATTTTAACTATAATACATTCTGAGCATCAGAGGCAACATCAATGTGAGGAAAACATACCCTACAGAGAGAAAGAATAGGGGTACACATACACACAACACTTTACTTGTGAGATGGAAAGGGGGTCACGTTTCCAATTATGCTTCCTAGAACAATTTTTCTTCACAAGTATTACTTACTTTTTAATCATTCAATAGAAACAAAAATATAACAGTTTGGATGACAAACATTTCACACCCAGAGTGCTGTAAAGTTTATGTTAAGAGGTACACATGACTATGAATGTAATTTAGATTGGAAATCTATGCCTACTTCTGAAAATTTTAGATCAAAAAATCTAATCCTCAGTCGTTAATTTTTTCTCCATAAATTTTTGAAAATGAAATCAAATTATACCACATTCTATGTCAATGCATAGGTCACAATAACTGGATTGATATACTATAGTTTTATTTATTTTATTACTACTACAGATTAATTAATGAATCACATAAAAAATTAGTACTATGGCCATGAATATAATTTTATTCATAACAAAGGACACGAGGGAGGAAAGAGCAGAAACAAAATTTGTTCCAAAGTTTTCACAAGTTGAAAATTATAATCAAAAATTAATGTACACATATTGAACATGGTAAAATATACTGAATTTTTATGCTTTACGTAACTGAATATCAATATAATTCAATAATTAAATATTAAGAATTGCTTAAAGAATAATATAAAATTAAAACACAGGAATAAAACCATCATAAACATAAAAGAAAACCTGTGCTACACTAGCATTTCACAATTATAATTCTTTAACAATATTTTTGTAACATAGCATTGGCCTAATGCTGCGCTATTATTACAGTAGTACGCAAATAAATAATATACAATGTTATCCACTCTTAATAACAAGTTGCCGTTCAGATTTAATTCAATGCTTGATGAATCCTAAATGGCTGTGCACATGCCTCTCTCGTCTGGTACCTAGAATTAGCTTTTTCCTTCGAGTCCTGCAATACAAGCTGCAGCTTTCGGCGAGTTCAATTTCAAGTGACTTGCCATTCATTGTCTTAGGTACTGCGGAAACATCCTCACTGGGGAATGACATGAGCAGACAACAGGACAGCTGTTTTATGATGCCCAGTGGGCCCTCTGGGTGGCGATTCTGAGAGAAAGGTTCCTAGTAGGTTGATAGGAGAGGAATAGCACAAGATATCTGTTATTGAATTCAAATTAAAAAAGCAGAAAACAACTTCATGTATTTTTTACTCTTATGGTTTAAGGAATTAGCTTTTAAATGAAAACTGAAAATAAAAATCCCCAATTTCTATCAAAATTCCCAGATTTTCCCTCTTTCTTTTCTAGAGAGTGGTAACCCTGAATGTATTAAACATTTCTGTAAAATTGCAGCCCAAACAACCCCAAAATTTCAACATCAAATCTTCAATGAACATAATCACTATTTTTTTTATAACGACTTGAAAATCAAGTGTTCTACAATATGAAATGAACAAACCTCAGGAGGTGGAGGAGCTTTAGTTTGAAACGATAGAACACGTTTGTTACCAATATCTCCACATAGGTTTCCTGCCATAACACGTTGCTTCTCTATCTGTGAAGGACTGGTAAGTTCATCTGTAGGTTGTTTTTGCTGCTGCTGCTGGACCATCTAATGCAAATTCATTCAAGAAATAACATCACACATTTCATAATAAAATCCAATATTTATTTAATCTCTAGAAACATACCTTAAAATGGTTCAATTCAAAATCTGTAGCACTTCTATTTGGAATAAATCTGTCACTAGCACTAGGAGTAGTTGCACCACATCTGTTTGCTATAACACAACATCAAATTGAAAAGCCTTTCTAAACAGCTTGTGTTTTATTGCATTTGCCATCTCAAGAATACAAACAGAATAATTTTTAACCAACAAGGGCAAAGAAACCATCTTTCTCATGAATATCAAATCAAAGAGAGAGATAGAACAAGACAGTTATTTTTTAACATTCTTTTATTAATGTCAGATTTTACTATATTTGTTCCAAAAACTTGTGAACCAACAACGACTTATCCTCCATGGTACTCTTCCGATTTTCTCAAACTCATAAACTCATAGGAAATACAAAAGCCTTGTAATTTATGGCATTAAAATAAAAATTCTCTAAACTTAAAAAAATATGTAAAATCAAGACAAATGATTCTCAAAAATACACTGATAAGGCTGAAAATTCAATAAACTATGAAACAAAATCTCTTTTGGAATACACGAATCATGCAAGAAGTCCCAGAGGTTTCTGTTTGATAAATATTTTAGAATCAGAATATACCCCTGAATTATCAACCACTATTATGGAAAATTCTTATGAAAACTCGATTATTACCTAATATAATGCAAAAAAAATTCAGAGCTATTGATAAACTAAATACAAATACTGGACTAGGGCATGATGGGATTCCACTCACATTTGAAGTAAATTGCATAGCAAATGTAGTTCCCATTATTCATCATCTCTTAACTAAATTACTGACTGAAGGTACTTTTCCCAATTTGTGGAAAACAATTTTCACAACATCTATTCATAAAACAAGTCCAATGATAGAAAAAATATTAAGTTGTCAACCAATATCTAAATTAATACCATTCCAAAACTATTTGAAGCAATAATTACAGAATAACATCTCGTCTGCATTTCATAAGTATCGACGAACAACATTAATTCCAAATAATAGGTCCACCACCACTGATCAAATTTATTTTGGAAAATTCAGAAGTCAATATTCCAGTCAATGCAGTTTATACAGATTTTCCAAAAGCCTTTGACTCAGTTAATCACAATTTTGCAAGAACAAAATTAAACGAAACTGAGACGAAACAAAAATGCGAAATAAAAAGCTTATGTATCAAGAGCATTACTATAACCTTGCAATGCCCAAGGATTCCACCTTTTACTATTGGTTAATGATAGTACTCCTTTACTATTCATAAAAATTTAAGTCTAGCTTTTCATCTAGACATGTCATATTATTTGCTAATGACTTGAAATTATATCATCATATAAAAATCAAGTAATGATTGTAAAACCTTACAGGAAAATCGTTACTTCCTGTCAATATGGTGTTGTTCAAATAAATTACACTCCAACATAGAAAAATGCAAAATCATGATGTATCATTGAACAATGAATCCAATTATTATTACTATTACTATTACTATTACTATTATTATTACTATTATTACTATTATTATTATTATTATTATTATTATTATTATTATTATTATTACTACTACTATTACTATTATTACTATTATTATTATTATTGCTACTATTATTATTACTATTGCTACTATTATTATTACTATTGCTACTATTATTGTTAGTTACATGGCCATTGATTTCAATCTATAGAAATATAGAGAACTAGGTGTCATATTTGATCCTAAATTGAAATTTGATGATCAGCAATATATTGCAGTAATAGAATGTTAGGATTTACAAAGCAAATGACCACAGACTTCTCAAATACACAACCTTTGAAAATATATTTAACAATAGTGCGATCATCTCTTCTACATGCAAGCTCCATCTAGTCACCTTTTTGTCAAATCCACATTAAAAACTAGAAACAATACAAAATGCATTTTTTAATGTGACATCCAATGAGATTATCACACAGCTAAAAACAAATAGCGACAACCTTAAATATTAGTTCACTGTCTTCTAAACAACATTTTAATGACCTTAAATATTTTTTTGACCTTTCAAACAATAATATTGATGGTGAAGTATTATTAGAGAGGAAAAATATTCAAGTTCTGTCCAGATACTACAGATCTAATCGAATGTTCTTTGCAACCACCACAGCGAGAACAAACATTTACCTTTATTATTTATTTGCCTTTAAATTGGGTGGTTAGATTAGCAAAAAACTAATATAGAATTATCTCTTTCTAAATATCAATTTATTCCTAAGTCTGAAGAAAAGTTGTTGAAAGATATCAATTGAAATTTTTAACAAATTTAAAATAGCATAGAGTTAGCATATTAGTTTCTCTGTAAGGTTTGTATTGTATTGGACAATTGCCTGTTTTCATTAATGAATAAATAAATACTGACTAAAATCAGAAGGAAGTGGCAGTGAATAATGAATACTTTAACATCAATAATTGAAAAAATTGAGATTACAATCATTCACATACCTGAGGATTTCTTCGGAGTTTTCTTTGGAGTTTTCTTAGGAGTTATGTTATTTTTGGTTGGTGTTTTTGGTTTCAATGAAGTGGAAGCCTTTGTTTTTGAAGCATTCAAGCTGATATTTATACTGAAAAATAAATAACAATTTCGACTCATTCCTACGTTTGTATTGCAACATTTTTGTTTATAAAAGTACAGCCATAGATGTGTTCCAACAGTCGCTTGGGACGACTTTGATTGATAGATTTGGTCAGAAAGAAAAATTAACACAAATAAAAAATGACCAATTTACACAATTCGATTGGCGTTTTATTTCTGGGTCATTCTGTTTACTTTTTGTGTTTTTGTTGGTGAATGTTTCACAAATTTACAACGACACTAAGTTTTTATTGTATCATTAGTTCATGACAAAATTCACTACTGCAGTGGATTTTTTAGACTCTCAAAATTACATTGATCTTCGGTTTTTTCCTCGACCTTTCAAAACTAGTGGTTGAAAGATCGGAGCTAAGGATTACATTTCCTCCTAAAATGAAGACTTTATGTTTAATATAATTTTATATAAATAAATTTTATTTAAAAATGTAAAATTTATCAAATAAACAGTTTCATAAAATTGTTTAAGTGTTTTAAAAAAATTGGTAATTTCCCCCTCATTTTTAAACTATTTTATGTATTATTTTTCTCAAATTTTAAAGTCATTTTCAAAGAATTTTAGGTCATCAGAACCAGAGCCCTGATAATTACCCTTCAAAAGACTACAAATTAAATACAGCAAAGAAAAGTTTTTTAACAAAACTAAATTTCTCATCACTGAGTGAAGTCTTGCATCACTCAACATTTCGTATTATAAGTATTATCCAATGATGCATGACATATCACTAAGTTATGCCATTTTTTTGCATATAATTTAATCATACATCACTTTACACATTTTTCAAATTTTACTTTTGGAAAATTTAGTATTAAATAATTTTTTAAGAATCATTTGAGGGCTCTGGACCCCAAGCCCATACGTCAACATGGCACTGCTTGTTACATCATGTTATGCATTTGTTAATGAACATTCATGTTACCAGTAATAATTATGAGTTAAAAATCTTGGGGTGGGATGCACCATACAATTGGATACTTCCGAATACTCAATGAATTGTTGGTTTTATATCCAAATGACTAAGATTAGTATTTTATACGAACTAAATTCAAAGGATAATGCAACTTTAAAATAGCCATTCTAACCCCCAACTAAATGAACTTCTTATTAAAACTAAAGAGATTGTATGCAATACAGTTATAAATTTATTCTGACCCAAAGGAAAAATCAATTACTGCAAATACCAATTCTTAAGCAGTATGTTGACACTTTTCTAGGACCAAGTTCCCAGTCTTTGTGGTTTTCCAGGGTATTTTTAATTTATTCTGACAAAAAATGTCATATCCCAGAATCATTCAAAATACTGTAAAAGATGAAATTAAATGTGCAGATCTACAATAGGGGCTTCCCAGGCTGACAGAAAATGTTACTTAAACTATTGTAGAAATGTAACAAAAGAGGAAGTCATACTATCCTATCCCTCATAAAAGAAGGGAAAGATAGGGCGAAGAAACTTTGAGCACTTGTCCTTGAATCTCTACTTGGTCCAGCTGTTTAGTTGAACAGTGTAGGTAGTCATGTTTAAGTAGCGAGATCTGAACCTGCCAGGCTGAGATGATTTGTGTACCAAAAATTCAGAAAAAGCAGGCTGCTGCTGCTGCTGCTGCTGCTGCTGCTGCTGCTGCTGCTACTACTACTACTACTACTACTACTATTACTACTACTACCAATATCGCTATCAAACTTTCACCTTCCATTGATCACCCTTTCTTCCATAACGTACTGTAAAAAGGAGGGTTAAAAAAATCTACCTTCAATATCACGCCACAGGTTTCATTTATATAAACATTTTAATATGCATCTTCTTTTTCACTTGCACTCTAAATACGTCTCTACTATCTCTATGTACTGTTTGAAATATTTTACCCTCTCCAGCAATGGAAAATAAATTTGATTTGGAAAAAAGAAAAGAAAAAAAGAAGAAAAAACCCTCATTGTTGAGTAATAATTTTTCCTATGAAAAACACTGGTTACAAGTTAGACAAAGGTAGGGACATTTAGTGCCCATCTCAGGTTTCTGACTTGACAAGTATTTTGTTGTGACAGTTACTAACTTCACAATGATTATGGACCTATAGAATTCAGTATATTTCTCACACAAAATCAGAATCTAGTGGTTTGTATCATTATTCCAACTTTTACAACAGTTTTAAAAATATGTGGACAGAAAAGGACCCTCCCTTGGTTAAATGTTTAATTTTCCAACTACCAATGGAACATGAAGTCTAAATTTTAATTTACATTAGCAAACATCACCCACAGTTCCAGAATTCTTGGTTGTACAAAAGATGTGCAGAATTACTTAGCACTGTGGTTTCATAACTTACGTTTTTACTGGAAAATATATAAATAGATTGAAATAATTTACATGAATTTTATATTATTAGGGAGGTCATAATATATTTAACCCAGCAGGGCTCTTGCCGGGTCTCCAAGACCCAGATCAATTAATTCATTATTCCTCCAGCAGAATGCAGTGCAGCAAATTTGTTGTCCGTATGTTTTAAACACTGCACGTTGTCAAAAGGTTTAAGAAGTATTGGGTACTAGAAAACTGCTGCAAGCACTGGTGAAATAAAATGCAGGCGCAGTTCCAAGTGAGTATTTACTGTTATAACAAGGAAAAAGCCATATCAACAGTTCTAACATTATGATATTTTGGGTTGTTTTAATAAGCTGCAAAATTTGCATTTGAACTATAAATGTAGTGGCAATGAATCCTTGACATGAAAAGGAAGCAAATGGAATATCAGCTTCTTTTGGAGCCTAAATTCAATAATATGAGATTTTGGACATTAGGCTAAATGTAAATATCATTTAGAGGAAAGAACTACATCAATACTAAACTCAAAATAAGCAGTGGTGAAGAGGAAGAAAGTCAATGTTGTTGAAATGTGTACTATTTACAATTGCACTAGGAATTGGAGACATAATCAAGAATGTTACAGGCTTTAATTTATTTGTAATTTCTAGCTGAATCAATAATTCCATAGTTCAGTGGCAACTATTTTTCAAGAATTTGAGTCTTCTTTTTGTCAGAGGCAAATTCAGACAAATCAAGCAGTATCAAACAAGATTCCAAGGGAGATGAGAAAGTGTCAACATTTGCCAATTAAAAAACAAACTCCAAAGATGAGGTAGAGAGGCTGATCATGTGAATGAGAAAAAGTTGTTCCAAGTACCTCAAATTTTCTCCCTGAGAAAACATCTGTTCTGTCACAGGTGCCCAAGTAAAAATAAAGGACTTCACAGTAAATTTTATTACAAAACTCCAATGTAAATGCCTTTAGTAATAAATTAAGAGATTTAGTTAAATTAGTAAAGGTTAGTTAATTAATTTTCATATTAACTTGCAAAATTATTAAACTTCACTCATTATTTTACATATTAACACAAGAACTTTAATCATCTTCCATTTATATAAATTTGTTTGAAAAAAAAAATGCATTCCAAATATTATATAATACAATTAAAAACATACAATTTCCCATTGAAATGGAAAAAAAGTCTCACTGATAGGTGATAATTAGCAAGTTGTTCACTACATTTACCTTGAACTAGAGGACTCGAGAGCCTTCTTTTGCCAGCGAGGCACAGAACCATTTGTAATCGGATCATCCATTTTTAGGCAAGTTTTCAGGTCATTCATAAATGCAAACTGGGACATCTTGAAGGAATTTGGAATCTGTAAAAGACTTGGTGCAGTAGTTACAAGCTCCCGTTTTCGAGATTCCACAATAAATTATCGAAGAGGAATACATTATAAATTACGGCTATTGAATGTTTACTGTCACTCATTGTGACTACAATACCCAGTTAAGTATACATGACGTTTTTAATATAAAATATTTCCAAATACTCACAAAAACGACCGAGATAACGGACTAAACAAAACTTCAAGCACCAGAATATGCTTAATTTAGATGGAAAAACAAATTTAACAAACTAAACGCGCACACATTCAAAACTCAAGATAATTAAATAATTAATCAACGCACGATACAGATAAATCACCAAGCAAAACTGCACTCCAAGGCTTGCAAACGCACGTTATTCATGCGATACAACGTACATTGGCTTTTAAATGATCAAATTGCCAACCTTACAAAAAGAACTTTGCTTCTGGATGTACGGACCAGAGTATACGGACTTTACAAAACAGGTTCCTGACAGTTTAACTTATGTTATTAATTTATTATCTCGTTATATAATTTTGAAATTCGTCAAAATTCTTATATTAAAAATAATGGATTATTGTGAGGAGGATATTTTTACTATCATACGGGAACACGAAAGTACAATATCATTGGCCAATTGACGTCAGCGTGATTTAAAGACTGCAGAACATTTTAAATACCATTTACAATGGCCAAGCCATAGATTAACATCCATGTATTCATCCATGGCCAGGCTTTGAAAATAAAATATAATGTAGATTTGCATGCAAGCTCCCTAAAAATGGAGGTTGCAGCTTCACCGAACATCCGAAATGTAGTTTACAAAACTCAGAATATTAATGTATAATAAAACGTACGCAACTCATGTATGAAGTCTATATTCAGACATTACTTACATAATTTTATCCAGATCCATCTAGCTGACCCGCCCGCCATAGCAGAATCATACTTAACTAGTACCAGAAATTTTAAATATTTTTTAATTAATATATTACCGCAAAACAATTTTTTTACCGCTCATCTTCACCTCAAAAAAGAGATGGTGGGTTAGCTTCATACCAAGTTGCCCGCCCCCCACAACAGAATCAAATCAAACTACTGCCAGAATTTTTAACTATTTTATTACTAATTTATTATCGCAAAACCAATTTTTTACTGCTCATCTTCACCATCACCACACACACACGCACACAGTCAGAGAAACGAGCGACGGGCCAGCCCACCATAGCATATTTAAACGAAGTTAGTACCGGAATATTTAATTGTGGTATATTACTTATTTATTATCACTAATCAATTATTTTACCGTTCATCTTCAGCTCCTTTCTCTTCATAGCAAGGTGGCCCGCTTGCCATTGCAGAATCAAACGCCAAGAAACTAATGACAGAATCTTTTACTATTTTATTAGTGATTTATTATCACCAAATCATTCTTTTTACCGTTCATCTTCACCACCAAAAAAGGGATTTTACGTTATCTTGGATCAAGTTGGTCTGTCTACCATACGAGAATCAAACGCTGCGTGACGAGAATAGTTTAGCAGGATAGTTTTGCCTCCACAAGATTTTTTGTTGCACACTGTCTAGATAGCGTCTGCAATAAGTAATTTTCGAATAAAATGAAAAGTACCAATAAAAAATAATATTTCATAAATCTGTGATTATTATCATCCAGATAAATATTACCTACATTAAACTTTAATTATCGTTTGGAGAAAATTCACAATGTTCATAAGTATAGTCACAAAAATGTTCGTAATTTTTCACGGAGTGGACGAACTATCAACACTTAGTTAACCAGAATTTATTATAATTTAACTATTAATTTTTCAATTAACTATTAATTGTAATAAATACATGGTTATTTAAAAACATGAATAAATATTGCTCCTTTTATTGTTTTTTGTTTTTAAACTTTGCAGTTTCCTATACTGAATTGAATTGATGGTTGGATTTCAATATTCAAGTCACGCACTTAAAATATAACTAGCTCCCAATTATTTTAATGTATACATTTTTTATGAAACATATTTTGAATATATTTTGCTTGGCAAGTTTTAATAAACATTTGATGTCATTTCTTATAACAAAGTTGGGACACGACTTGATAGCCCTGATGACAGAAGAAAATTGTGACCTACACAATATTTGGACTTAGAAATAAAGTCTTGAGGATAGCAGGTTTTACAGAAATAAAGTATTGGAGATCCACAAAATTTTAGTGGCACATAATTTTATGATGCTGTCTTTATAAAATGCATTCATATATACTCTCTGATACAATGCGTTCAGGCAATGCAAGTAAATAAGTGTTTTATTGAGAACTATGTCCTTTACTGGATTGTATATATTATTGCAAAAATGTGGAAAATCTATATGCGTTTTCACCTGAAACATTGTAAACGACAGGCAAATGTTTAGAAGTGTGAATTGCGAATTACGAAGATGGATGGAACCTGCAACGTACTTAACTTGCAGGGTCGGATCCAGAGAGAAATTTTGGGAAGGAAAGAATACGAAATAATTTGGTCGAATATGTCGTATTATAGATTCTGTAAAATATAACAGGCTACACTCAGTTTATGTCGCGATTCGAGTTTATTTGTTTTAATGATAATACGAAAATATTTTGAGAAAGAAGAGAGAAAAGATATTTTGAGAGAAAATGATTCTGAGCCCCGGGTGCATGCACGCGTGGTCCAAATCAGTCAAAAATTCAGTTCCTCGTCAAATTTTAGATATTAAGATTTATTTATTCTTGTACAAATTTGTGATTTAATTCAACCACATTACACTTGGCTTGACGTTTCAGCTGCTTCCTTGTAGCCATCTTCAGACACCTGGTTTCAACCACATGTATGAAGATGGTTTCATTTAGGGTTTTCAATCACATGCCTACAGAAAAATTTAAAATGTCCAAAGGCGAGGCATTTTTTTTTATTTTTGAATTACAAACAGGCTCAGTTTTTTTTTTTTGAGATTGGCCATTCAAATATTTCAGTAACAAAATTGCACAGATCTGCACACGTATGAAAGGAATGATTGTGATTTTTTTGTATGTATGTGATTTTATTCTCGAAATTTAATTATAAAAAGGGTTGTATATATCTCATAGTATTTGTTTATTGCCAAAGAAATAAGTTGCGAAGCAATGTACTGTTGCGCTTTACAATTTTCTCACGAAAAGGGTTATTATTTCTGAGTATTGTTGCGTGTGTATGCCATTAAACGCAGAAAGCCCTGAGTATCAAAAAATTCTGTCCGCCGTAACCTCGTACGCACGGAGAATTTTCAGGTTCACGTCTTTAATTAATTACTAGTATAAGTAGCCCCGAGATAAATAATTTAAAGTAATAATTAAAGCCTTGAGTTTTGTAAGTTAAATAGTAAAAAGTTACTGAGGAAATCGTGATGGTAATCTTCGAGATATTTCTTGTTCTACCTTGTTCTACCACGGGTTTGCTCCCCGGGGTGGGCACCTAAGCGTTTATCTGCACCCACCGCCGGCGCACAAGTACGCCCACAGGCTGGTATCTGGATCTCGCCAGAACGGTTTACCTTCTCGGTAACTTTCCCATTCAATGCATGGGTTTAGCCGCCCTGACAGTTCAGAGCTACTGACTTTCTAGGCCCGTGCGGGAGTCGAAACAATGTCCCTCCTCTTTGCCCAGATGACCGAGCCACTGTCACCACGAAGCCAAGAGCCCAACAGTGGACAACCCGAACGAAGGACCGGGCTCGAGGTCCCGTTGTCTCCTCACTGCTATCAGCTTTATGCTATCGGCGTGAGTACCGCCGGAACCTAGGCAACCTGACAAGGGTGTTCGTGGTCCCCGTCTGGTCTTCTGTGGGTGGGATCCGGAGAATTCCGAAGAACATGCTTCATCCAATTTTCTGTCAACAGCATTGGAGTTTGATTGCAGCAAAATCAGGAGGATTCACCATACCATCAAACGATGTAATAAAAGTGGGTTCATTTTCTGAAAAAGGTTTTTGAAATCTGATGGCAGAATAAACAATACCCTGTGTCACTTCATTAAGAATTTTGATTCCGTTACCTAAACTTTGTTTGAAAGCCTTTAGCATCACTTTATTGATAACAAACCAGAATACAACCGATTTCTGGAGGCTTTTGCTGCAAAATATTTCACAATTAGACACCACCACCATCTCAGCAAGACTGTCAACAATAACGTTCACCACTCAAAAATCAGACACGATTTTAGAGAACATATTCTCTTTCCTTGACAATAATTTGAGCAAGCAATAGAAATATGTGTTCGCTGATTTAAATTAATATGCTTTGTAAATATGTCTGTTAATATACATTATATTCGTTAGTTAATACTGCCCCCGGGTGGCTGTCCCGACTCACCTGATTACCTGGTTACCAGATCCAACGTTGCCCAGTCTGTTCAGTCTGTAGACTCTTCTGGGATAAATGAATGCTTTTACTGATGCTCATAATGTATTAAAACACATGGCTGAATTTTTTAAGTGGATTTAATATCCATTCCACTCGAGGTGAAGCCTCTCGTTATAAACACTCCTCTATTAAAACTAACTTAGAAATACTTCTCTTTCTTATGGCCATTCAGGCCAGAGTCCACCCTTTCAGGCAGACTGGCGTTCATGACCCCGGCGACGCAAGCAGCGGACCTTTTCCCTGGGTGTCTGGTGCAGCGCGGTCCTGGCTTCCCGCGGCGTGTCGCCTCTTCCTCGTCCCCGCGATGCAGTCAGGACAGCAGGTGACGTGTTGGCGTCCCGGGCGCTAGCAACGCCTGATCCGTCGTGCAGACGGTGTGGCTCGCGGCAGTACTGGTTGCGCCTCGGCCCGTCGTGAGTTCTGGGCTCACACAGTCATTGTCCGGTGTTTGTTCTTGCCCGAGCGACACCGGAGCGGTCTGCGATGTTGCGGCAATGCATTCGGGCTTCGGCGGGGGCTGCGGTGTGGCGTCTCGCGGTGTGTGGCAATGCCATTTAGCGGCGCGCGGCGCAGCGTTAAAAGGCGAGTGGCAACGCATTCAGAGGCGTCCCCCAGAGACAAAAGAAACTTTCCTGTCTCTCGCCTCCCCCATCGAATGTACTGCTCGCTCTCGTCTCGTGCTTTCGAATGTCAACCTCTCACCGTTGCCTCCTACATCGGAATGACCGAGCTTGTGAGTTCCGGCGACCTCCCTTGGTTTGCGGGCGTCACTGGATAATTAGGTGTCATAGTCTTGAACAGCCTACCACTACGTTCAAAAATAGGTTCGATACATGCTGCCTTAGGTAAACGGGGTTATCTCTCGGACGGGAAGCATTTTACTCGGTGAAGGCATTTGCATTGTTCGAACACACGAACTGACGATTGAGTCAACCAACATTACTTCAGATTTTCACTTGTACAAAATATGTGTTTTTTTTCACAGGCAAAAATCAATTGTAAACATCGGCTTTAATAAATAATTCAAATTTATATAAACCATGTTCATGTCTATACGAAACATTCATATGTTTAAAACATCGTCATTTATGTCAAATCTCGTCACCTCGCTGGGGATGGTCGATGCATCTTTTCTCAATAGACAGTTTTTGTTTTATTCAGGTGAAATAACTTGTCAGTACACATGGTTATTCTCGGGACCAAAAACATTTCCCTCTTCGGCACGTTTCTGGGTAAGTCACATTAATAACAATAATAAATAAAAATGTACCTGTGTTGGCATTGACCACCAAATTAGTTCAAATTTGGCACCACACTTCAATCAGCTCAGTTTTGTTAGTCTTTGAAGGCATTTCAGAAAGAAAAATCATACATTTCAAACTTCCCGCTCAGAAGATAGTCTAATTTTGCTCAAAAAATCCGTGCTAATCCCTCCCCAGTTGACCAAATACTCATTTCTTTCGTAAAATGTTCTTTGACATCGATTGTCAAGAGCTTCCTGTTAGTTCGGAGCGTCACCAAAAGATCACATCAGCTCCTGGGTGGGCCACGACGAAATATGTACCATTGTCAGATTTCTTGGAATCCAGCTCTTTCTACGTTAGACGCAGCGGGGCCGCATTGTCATCAGTGTTGCCATATCGGCGGAATTCCCGCCGTTTTCAGCGGATTTTGAACTCGTACGGCGGAAAAAATTTAGTTTTGCGGACAGCGGAATAAACGGTGGAAATTAATAAAGTTAGTAAAGCAGTAAAATTAGTAAAGAATCATTTTCGTTAACTTTTATTAATAAGTTGCTTTGCACAGATGTATATTTCTAAATCATGTTACTAGCAAGAATAAATAATATAATACTTATATAATAAATTATAAAATAACTGAAATCTATTGTTATTATTTTGCAAATTTTCACCCAAGTAATGCATTCTATATTATCTAAAAATTGAATTACAGGTTCAAGAAAGCCACTAAATAATACAATCGCAATTATTTTTTTTAGCGGATTTTGGCGGGAATTTTAAAACCAGTTCAGCGGATTTTCGGCGGAAACTGAAACGAACATGGTGGAATCCCTCTGAACACATCTGGCAACAATGATTGTCATGAAAATCAGAGGACCCGCGAGCAGTTTCGTGGCCATCGTGCACAGAAGCTAAGTGAAACGTGTTGGGCGCATTCAAAGTTCGATTCGGGGCGCTGTCCTGCAATAAAAGAACTTAACCCGGCGAGGGCGCTTACGTATACCTAACGTAATCACAGTAAAGGGGAAAAAATATTTTTTAACTTGTTGATCTAAGCACCACATATTTTCTGAGAGTTTCCCGAAAGAAAAAAAAAAACAAAAACAAAAAAACCATTGAAAGGTTGTTTCTAGGCTGAAATGTTGTGTATGTTACTCTACGTCGTTATTTAGTTTTGACGATTTGGATGAAAAGGTACTTAAATCTTCCAAGATTTATCAAGAATAAGTTTAACAAGCAAAAGTGTATCTGATCGAGCAGATGAGTGAAACTAAAAAAAATTCGAGTATATATTCCAAGTTGAATTACATTAAAAAACTGATCGCGACAAACGCTGTCTAAAAATCTGATTTTGATCTTTGCCAAGCACAGGAATTGATTGAAACAACTCGCGCGGATATAAAAGATTTTAGAGGTGACTTTGACAAAGCCAAATCCCATGCAATAGTTGGCTACATTTTGGAGTGTAAGTCGAGTTTTGCGAGAAACGTGAAAAACAAAAACGAAACGTCATTTTGAAGAACTGTGTGAAGATCAACGTTTATCTGACAGAAAAACGATTAACAGTTAATGCTTACTTCGCTTGTTTAGATATTGTGATAAGTCAGTTGAGCCAACGATTTATTGGCTTGAATCAATTGGCTTTGCGATCATTTAACCACAATTGCGAATCAATGGTAGAAAGAGATAGGAATACTATGAAATGTGTAAAAACAATCTGAGAAATTCGATGGGACAAGAGAGACTGGCGCAGTACCTATAATATTGTCTACAGAGTAATGTGACGAATTCGTTAAAAGCGAACCAGTGCGACATTAAATGAAAGTCCGCAGGGCTCGATTCTAAATTTTGCGACTGATTAAGATTCATCGATTTCATTAGATTTTAGCACGCCCTATTTGCTTTCTCTCTACGGAGTAGAGAGAAAGTGATAAAATGCTGCGCGGAAGAAAGGCGAATTTCGACAGAAAAGCTCTTATTACAAGACCCTGGTCACGAAAGTGGATAAATCCAGTTGATAAATTTAGAAAAAATCCTCTAGCACGTGGTGTAGCCAGAACCCATGTTTTGTCGATCCTTGATACCGAAAAATCGAATGGCGGGAAAACGCCTGTTTCTCCATCCGTGAATAGGGAGTTTGTGCCACCTCAAACGTTAAAGCACTATCGATCTTCTGCTCATGCGCAGTTCAAATTTCGCACCATTTTAGTGCAGTGCGGATGAGCAAGAGATCGATAGTGCTGACGCTACGGCGTGCACAAACTCCCTAGCAACTAGCGATTAAACCGTTCAACCGATTTTCTCCAAAATTGATATTCCCTAATCGATCTGATATCGCAGACCCTTTGAATTTCGGGGGCAACTTTACAGGAAGCCCTTGAGACATTTTCAAGAAAAATTGCTTCATCGTTTTTGATTAATTTTTTTTGTTGGATAGTGTAAAGAAAGTTTAAGAGAAAGGTGTAGGTCTCATGTTCGTTGGATACAATGATTTTTCGAACACTGCAAAAGTTCAAGATATTTTCGGAGTCTTTCTGCAACTAAAATATTAAAGATAGATTTATTCCTTTCATAAAATCTGTTCCTTGAAGCCAGATTTCGAAGTAGGATCATATAAAATTTTTCGAAAATTTGAGTACTTATCGCATAATTTTGCGTTAAAGTAGTACTATTTTATCTCTAGTTAATTGGACATTTTTTGAGGGGCCCCAATTTAGTTTTAGAACCTTGCCCCAGAAGGGCTAGTTAAGCCACTGCAAATTTGTAAAGAAAATATGAATAAAATAAAACAAAGATACAGATATTGGAATTAGAAACCAAAAAAATTTCTAACTCAGAACACGTACTTGTGAAATTATGTCATTTTGACACTAACAATAATATCCATAGTCACTAGAAATGATTCAAGCCCTAGCCATAAGTATTTATGAGGCTCTCATAAGCTGAATAAGTAAAGAGGGATCAGCTACACTTCTGATTAGCGTACAGTGGGAGTCAACCATTGTTCTGTTGGTGCATTCTGTTACCTACCTGCTTCCTTCACCAATAATTTTTTTGATGATTTGTGTAAGGTTATCGAATGGATTCTGCTAATTAATATGATCCAGAAATAAGAGAATTCTATAACACCTAATACAAACAAATCAAACTACAAATACGTGTCTATCACATCATGTCATGTGGAAAAATATTTTTCAATGTACAAAATGACATTACCTGGTAAGAGAATTCCATATTTAACAGAAAATCTTAACTAAATGCAGGGGTCTTTTTGTTCTCTTAATACAATCTTAATGCGTAAAATGAACAGAAGTAGATAATCTGGTTTCAATATGTCTTTCTGGTATCTCTCATCAAAAAGATATTGTAAAATAAACCTTTTATACTGCAATCTGTAGAATTTCTGTGAATATTTTAACAATTTTATCCATATTTTTATGAGAATTTCAGGAGTTGGCTGAACTTCTCAGCATTACTGATGACAATTAATTCATTAAAAACCAAACAAAATATGGATATCACTTTCAAACCAATTCTCCACATTATTATAGAACATTGTTTTTAATCGTACTGCTTGGGATGAGGTTTTAAAAGTGGGTTGTTCAAACCTAAGAGGGACATATAGGTCTCCTTTAGTACTCAAGCTGTCCACTCCCCTTGTGCTCTTCTGGACCAAACTTTTGAGCCTGCCTACCCTCACAGAAATAGACACACAGAAATAATTAAGAAAGTAGGAGGAAATACATCTATGAGAGTTACAATATGGAAATCAAGTTGTTAGAATAAGAATGAAAAATGAAGAATGAATGAACATTGACAATTCTGGGACTACTATTTAAGACAAAAATGTCTGAACTTCCATTCATTGTTTACTATAAGTTTATTATACTCATTGTTCATAAAGTTATAACAAGGAAAGATCACAAAGAAAAATGCAAGTAGTAAGGATGGCAATGTTTGGTTTAATTGTCGCTGCAAAGCAACTGAGGCATGACTGACCACTCATATTTCCTTACAAAATTGCGATGTACAAGTGCTAAGTAGAGAGAGGCAACAAACTGCAGCACTATATACACATGATCTTCTGCAAATGCAAATATTATATACAAGTACTGGACCAAGTACAATGACACAAATATATAAAGAGAAATCACATGATACAGTTCTGTGCACTAGTTGCAGTGTACACACGCCCTCAAAGAGGCTGAGATCGAGTGAGGAAGCTGGCAGGCAGGCAGGCAGATCACGCAGGGCACTCGATGGGCACTAGGAGAGCTGGACTTGGCTGTGGTGATCTCTCCAACTGCTCCTCGCAACTGCAACAGAGAGTAGTTCAAAATCTGCAACTACTCAGCTACAGATGCATGCTACGGCTCCAAGCAAAACCATCCATTGAAAGCTGCATTTAAAAAGCAGAGAAGCCTCACCAAAGCGCAAGATATTCTTACCATTTGCATTTTACCACTGGGTGTTCCAGTTGCATTTCACCACATAATGTGTCTTAAATACAACTGGAAACATATTATATACAATAGGAAGAAAATAACATGTCTGATTTCTGCAAACACATTCAAATGTGATTTGTAAATGTGTGAAATAATTTATCATAATATTTAAAATATTTTAAATAAACTCTTCAAAATAAGTGTGTAACAATGTACAAGAGTACTTTAGACTTCCAAACACAATCTGTATAATAGCGTTACTTTTGCATGATGAAGCTATGAAATGGTAAGAATTTGAGTATGAAAAGCGAAAATAAGTTTAATTTTTTCATCAATCCCACACAAATGAATTGCACAGCCTGAAGTTTATAGACGTTTTCCATGATACAAAAAGTCTATGAAGCTGAGAGAAAAGAAAAAAGATATGGAAGGAACTGTCAGCAATGTAGAATATTGGAGTACAGCCCAAGCAAGACCTAGAGTGTAAAGAAAATATTTTCTATTATAAATAAAAGGAAACTGAAATAGCAAAAACTTAAACATAAATTTTAAAAAAATTCTAAAATAAAAAGCATGAAGAAAAGTAATAGTGCAAGGAAATTTCCATTTGTTCAGGATTCAGTCCCAAATTTATCATAATGAAATGTCTCCTGATATTTCAGAGAGTTTTCGCACATTTCTTTTTAGGTAAATATATATGGGTTTTATTTAATGTTATGTTTTAAATGCAATTCTACCCAAAATATCTAACAAGAAAAATAACTTCATCACCATCACTTCATGCAACTCTTCATTTCCAATCAAAAATTGATTATATCAGTCTACATGTCTCGTTGACAGTCTCATCTCATAATCTATACATTTCATTAAACCATCATTTATTTCATAAATTTTTTACAGGAAATTATAGAATGTTTAATAATGTTTTCTATTTCTTCTAATTCTTGAAAGCAAAAGATCACATGCACATAAGCCTTGTGAGTTGCAAAGAAACAAAACAAACCAAAAGCATAAGCACAATCCCCAAGGATATAGATGATTAGGAAATAAACGGTCATTAATAGAAACAGGAACCAGTCATATACCTTATCTACCTAGTTTGCATAAAGATCAAAGATATATGATAATTTATATTAGTTTATTTTAAACAATAGTGTTTCAACCTTATTTATGCACAGATTGGAAGGTTAGTCAGAAACTATCTTGATTTACACAAATATATAATTAGTACATGGGAATAAAAAAGGTCTTTAAAAATATAAAATGAAAAATCACAGGAGGCATGCAAGGCAAGATGTGTTAACATGTTTCAAATTACTAGCATATTACTTTATCATCTGCCCCTCCCATTCTTCCTATTAGTAAAGGTGGACACCATTAGAAGTGAAAATAAACAGGTTTGGAGGGCAACAGGACTGAATTTCTGGATTTGTGCACGTCTCTAATAAAAACAAGTAAATAGTGTAAATGATTTGACCTATGCCTATAGTGAGTCACAACTTAAACTCTAGCAATGTCTGAATGTTTAAAAATATTGCAATGCGGTTTTCACAGAAGAGTGTGTGGCGGATAGACTGTGGTTGACTACATGCATCTTTCTTCTTTATGAACCTGCCACTGGTTGTAGGTCTCTAATCTTAATGAAAGGAAGGAACATTTTGTTTATAGAAACAAAAATATTTTACAATGATTTGTCAATGTTGAAATATTAATGTTAACTTGTAATGTAAACAAATCTCACCATTAAACATATAACTGATGATCTCAACATTGAAATGAATTGAAAATTTGAAGCAACCCAAGGAATATTGTGTTTCAAGAAAATGTAACATGCTTTGCCGAGTTTGTTGTGTCAGTACATTTTTTTATTTTTCTTCAATGGCTTTGGCATGCAATCCTCTCGATGAAACACAAAATATAATTCTAAATACCACTGATAGAAATTATTAGTTGCCTTGTTTGCAGTGTATATCCCAAGTTACCTGTGTTTTGGCCTGATAGTCCATTAATGTTCTGCTCCAGTAGAAGTCTGTTTTATTAATCAGGTATTATGGATAAAATATTCACACGTCATTTTTACACAAATACTGTGCATTTCTCAAATGACTATTAATTTGTTCCCTATTGAGGATAAAAGAAAATTGTGTAGTTAGTTGTCCAAAATGTAGAGTTTTGAACAACTGTGTTTAATTTTTTAAATTTGGTCCACTTATTTCTTAAATATAATATGGTATTTCAAACCAGAGGCCTGGGGTAGTTGATCCACGGGAGCTCCTCATTTCAAAAAAAATATTCCCTCCTCTCCCAATTCATTCTTTCATGCATCAGAAACAACTTATAGCATTAAATTCGGATTTGAGATGAATAGGTACATTTCTTTTGAATAAAAAATTAGGGGCTCCAATTACATCCGGGCCCATCTGCCCCCTCTCCTGGTTGTCCATTTCAAACCACTGAATTAAGTGAAATTCACATTTTACAGAATGAAGACTTGTGAATACCCAAGTCCTAGGTAACCAAGGCTCTAAGTGACCAGAAGCTGTAAGAAACAAACAAAATAATCCACTGAGAAACATAACACACAGGTGTGTAAATTAGTTGCTGCAAAAGTAGCACTGGGACCTGTGATGGATCATTCCGTCGCTGATTCTAGGAAAATTGTATAACTGGGAGTGCAATGCCTCACTGAATTCCATAATCTATGGTTTGACTTTATAATTTTGATGTTTATGTAAAACATGTTTATTGTTATCCATCTTTTTTTTTATATATATTGGATGTATATTAAATAATTGATGTACATGTTAAAGAGTTGTTTCACATTAAAAATGTAACCTGGTATCAAAATGTTTTCGCAATTTCTTTTATTCCTTTACCAAATGAATAGACAATCTACTGTATTTCAAACAAGTTAATTTCGTTAAAACGTTCCAGAAAACTTTGAAATATCTAAAGTACCTGGTATTAGCGCTCTACAGCAGACACACAACTGCTTGATTTTGGTTAGCTTGGTGGTTCATTATTGTAATTTTAATTGAAAACACAAAAACATTCGCAACCTACCAAACTAATCTAAAATAAGAAAATATATATATCATTGGTTTAGTTGTTTTTTGGCCTTTGCAATAGGCTAGAAAAAGGTTTAAAGAAAAAGCGAAGTTGATCTCAATATCTAGTAAAATACAAGTGATAGAAATAAACAATCCTGTTTCCTTGAAGAGTTCTAAGAGTGAGTGAAAACTGCATTGCAATATGTTTAAGTGTTCAAAAATTGCAAAAGTAGAAACATACAGCAGCATATTCATTTTAAAATTTAAAATAATCCAAAAAAGGAGGATGGATACAAAAAAATAAATAGAAATATATTAATTAACATAACGACAAACTTAAATTCATTTTTCTAATCTCTCCCAACTCATATCTCACATGTGAGTTCCAAAGCAACTTTCACAATTGCTCTCTAATGGCAAGGTAGTCAACTGTGTGCAAAGTTGATTTCACTGGGCCACTCCTTGTCATGAAGTCTCACTGGTGGGAACTACCTTGACATCCCTGGGTCATGATTTTGGTTCAATGCCTTAAATGAAATCTATAACCATAGTGAAGTTATGACATAAAAAAAAGTAAACTGGAAAATAAATTTTTTTCCCACTGTCTGATCTTAAGTTGTGACTCAAACTGCTTGATTGGTTTCCAGCAAGGTTGTTACTCATCAAAAGAGTTTGGAATAGAATTCTTTAATTCTTCTCTCTTTCTCTCCTCTCACAAAAATGTGCACAATACCATCCACTCTTCACAAATACGGTGATGGAGATAATGCATGTGTCAATAGTGGTGATGGAGCTGGTGATAGTGAATGTGGTAGTGGTGGTGGTGGTGGTGACATAGGAAGCTTGCGCGGAAGCTTGCCGCTGGAGCGCGGGATCTGAGCAGTGCCGGCCTTCCGTTTAGTTGCTCTACGGCTGCTGCTGTTGCTGCTGCTACTGCTATGCTATGCTATCGCACTACCGCTAAGACTACCTACGGAGGGGGGGGCGAGCGGCGAAGAGCGCCGGAGTCTACGGGAGGGCGCAACGGGAGCCACTGCGACGGGGGAGCCAAAGCCCGGCCGGGGAGCCCCACTCACCTGAGGGCGACCGCGGCGCGCCGGCGCCGGCGCGCGGGGGCAGCGGACTCGCGGCGCAACGAGGAGCGCGGAGCGGCTTCATGGGGCGGGGAGCGGAGCGGAGCGGCGCAGCGCAGCGCAGCGCGGCGTGACTCCCGCTCCGCTCTGGACCTGCTTGCTGCCTCTCTACTCTACCTCCGGGCTAGCCCTAGCGGCTCACACAACAGATAGACACACGGGGATGCAGACCAGTTAACGCGTTGTCGCTCAACACTACACTGAAAGGTAGAAGACGGTAGCGGTCAGGGCGGCGGCGGTGGTGGTAGTGTATTCTGTTCCGTACGTGTGTGCCTCGATATAGGGAGGAAAGTATTGTCGGTTGCAGTCGTTATGTGCAGTCTGCGGGCCCCGCGGGGGCGGGCCCGGGGTCGGGGCCGAGGCCGGGACCGGGACCGCGGGGGGCTCAGGGCGCCAGCGCGGGCCGGGGCCGCGGCAGGCCGGTCGCGCTACCTGCTGAGGCGGCGGCGGAGCCGGCCATCCCGTTGCGGGGCGGGCGCCGCAGACGCTCTTCCTCTTCGCCGTCGTCCTCGTCGTCCTCTTCGTCGTCGTCGATGGTGACGGCGACGGAGGAGCTGGAGGTGGCGGCGGCGCGCGCGCTGGCGGGAGCGGAGACGACGGCAGCGGTGGGCGCGCCCCAGCCACCGCCCGTGGACGCGCCGCCCAGCAGCAGGTCGCGGTCTTCGTCCAGCAGCCGCTGGGGGTACGACACGCCGTCGCCCAGGCTGCAAGCAACGCCGCCAACGCCGCTCCTTCAGCACCCACCCGTGTTCTTCTCAGCACACTAACTATACACTTAGACCCTCTGTAAGCAAATGGTCTTAGAGGCCCCGGAGTACTGATACAATTGTGGGCTTCCTATATCGCTGTACCGCAGGAATCCTGACGACACGTCATTTATTAGTACGCCTATAATCCATCCCTCTGCTTACCTACTTACTAACTCGATCATTTGGCTCCAGAACCTGATTTCCTATAAAACATCTAGGACCCAATACTCGTAATGTCATCGAATTCGATTCAAACAGCAAATGCTTGGATTCTGGATTGCTTTCTCCACTCTACAGGGCTTCATTCGTGCCTAATTCTCTGAAGACAAGTATATATCGGCCGCGTAAGACACAGCAATGGAATATTCTTCAGGATTCTACCGAAAAATACTCTTTATAGTACTGAAACTGTGGAATTTTTCAAAGTATTTCAAATGTTTCGCCAAGCTGGTGTCAATATGATTGATTGTATTTAAATATCAAAATCTTCAGTCAAATGGTGTTCCGGTGGTTGAAATCTCTATTAATTATTTGATAAATACTGTGCTTTCTGTCAGTAACCCAGATCTCAACGATCTAGGTAGGTATAGTTTTAATAAATTTTAATTTTATTTTCGCATTATTAATTTTTAAAAAAAAGAAGGATTAAAAGTGGGTTTGCAATGCTAATGTCGTCTGAGTTTTCTGATCCAATAACCTTGAGAATTCTCTATTTTTCCTTGAAAAGGCAAATACCTTTAGGGGCCCTTCTCTTGTTTGGAATCTTTTTTCCATCTACATTAAAAAGTTCAAACATCTTTGCCCAAGTTTTTGTCTTTTAGCACACAGAAAATACATTTGCATCCACTCATGAAAATTCTCAGGATGTTTGTGTGTGTAGCTCAATAAGCCTTATTGTACTCAAAATGATTTCTTCTTCTATATAACTTATCAATAATTACATTGATGGTTCTCAGATGAAAAATAAAATTATATTGAAATACCCTTAACATAATCTTAAAAATAATAATTCCAAAATGTTTAACCAGAATGTAAACTAACAAATTTAACTAATATTTTCATACTCCAGTCTGCCCAATGAGCTGCATTAAGATATAATGTAAATGCTTTTGCAAGTTCAAAGCCAACATATTTTATTTCATGGCCTTGAATAAATTTGTAAAATGTATTTTAGCATGGGACATTCTCTGCCAAAACAGTTTTGAAAATAATGCAAATCAATAGATTTTCCCATTCAGCATGATATAAAAACAAAAAAAGTTTTTTTTAATGCTATTTTTTATCTAAAAACAATTACATTTTTTAACAATTTTAATCAATTTTTAATATTAGAATAGCTGTATTAAAAATTATCAAGCTAAGACTATACACATAGTTTCCTCTAAATTTTTTTTTAAACACTATCTACTGATGTCAAGCAACAGAAAAATTGCACAACAAAATTTTTTTAAAGGTTTCTGCAAGGTGGTAGAGGGTATCAAGGGGTAAAAATCTTTAACAATTGTGATTTTGGTTTCCGAAACTCAAAAAAAGATGATCAAAGAAAGGTTTTCACAATCGATTTTTCAAGATTTTTACCCATTTATGCTGTGACCTTGAATAAAAATTTGTTGTTCAATTTTTCTGTTCCTTCACATCAGTAGATATTAAAAAAAAAATATTAGACGAAACTTTATGTTTAGTCTTATATTGGAATTTTTTAATGCAACAACGCCAGAAAATTGATTAAAATCATCAAAAATTGAACCGTTTGTAGATTTAAAAAAAAATCTTGTTTTTATATCATGATGAATCTGAAAATATAATTATTTGCATAATTTCCAAATCTTCGATATTTTGATGACTGTTTCACAAAGAATATTCCATATTTAATATATATATATATATTAATATAATATATATATTATATATATATAAAAATAATAATACACCAAATTTATTGTGAACAAATTTGAAATGCTGTAAGTATCTAGTTGTCCTACAACACAGCAGGTACTTTCTTGAAATAGTTGGTAGTATTAATTATTAACAATTACTTAGTGTTATAATAATATTACAATTTATATCAAGTTGCCTTAATTCACTGAAGAGTTAATTTTAGCTTAGCTGCTATGTTAAGGACAACCATTTTTCTTTTGACCCTGAACATTTTGCCCAGCTGTAACGAGCTCTAGCGTCTATAGCCATTTGTCAGATGAGAAAATATCTAAGAGATGAAATTCGTACGAATGCCATATAATTTGTTTTTGAGTGGGAACACCTTCCATTAAAAGTTGCACATTTTTCATTATAGCAAAAAATAAAATAGCCAATTTTGGAATTGTTTGCGGTTTGCTCTGAAAGAACATTTATGAGGCAGCAAAGTTGAAATTTGGATTCACCCCCTGTCCAAAGACCTTTCTGAATGAGAGAAAATCACACTTCTACAATTTCTCCTGGTTTAGTGTCCTAGGTAGTCATATGTCGTCTCAATTTCACATGGTCCCAGGTTCTTACAGCTCATCTTAGAATATTTTGCTGGTGAAGTTGGTGATGAACTGAGTTCATTTACAAGGCGTTTCTAAGGCAATATTTTTGCCACTTCCTGAACACATTATGCATAAGCTGCATATCAAAATATATTTAAAAATATCAATTTATATTACTGCATCTGAAAGATGCGCTCCTTCTCAATGATATTTTCTTAATTCGCTATTGTTGCGGGGGTACAGCAGAGTAGTAAGAAATGCTTCCAAACATTTGCAACAATTAGTGGAGTGCATTTGGGACCAAGGAAACTAAGATTTACCATTTTTAGACCTCCCCACTATATAAAAACATGTCTTTTTAAATTATTTCCCTACATAACATAAAATGGTGTAACTTCTGGAATGTAGAATCTCAACAATAAAAACAAAAAATATTTAGTTAATTTTTGGGGGGAAATTACAATTTTGAACTTGCCTAAATGGAAAACATCACAAAATATATTTTATTTCAGAAACTTTCACATATGCTACACTAAGGATAAAAATACATGGTGTTTTTAATGATCACATGCATTGTTAAGATTTTTTGATTGTAACTTATTTTAAAAAGTAAAAAAAAAACTTTTTTTTCATTTATTACTTTCTTTAAATTTTAAAATACTACCAAAAAGAAAAAAAAAATTGCAAAAGGCAACATTTGGAGACTATTAAATATCATTAGTATCAATTAAGACTTTTGACAGCAGACAGCTGCCATAGTAAGTGTTGATTTGCAATATGCCGTGACAGCTGGCTGGTGCCATGGTTCTCTATTACAGGTGTATAGAGGCTCTCCCTTCTCCCCTACTAAGAAGAGGCAAACCAGCAGTACATTTTTTAAAATAAAGGAAAAGCATGCTAACTATGTCTGTTTGGATATTATATTTGTTTTTAGTGAACCCCAAAACAATAATATACAAATATTTAAGTTAAGATAACTTAAAAATTTCCTACCAAACTTATAAATGCCCTACAAAAATTCAATCTCAAGCCAACTCCATCACAAATTTCTTTTCCTGAATAAAAAGTAATTTGAATGTGTAGCAATTAATTAGTTATATGTTTTAAGCACCTTTCATTTGGTTGGGCTGACCAACAAACATAAATGCAGAACCAGTACGCAGTATCCAAAAAGGATCAAGATTTATCCACTTTTGAATATCAGAGCCCCACAATAAGTGTTTATGTCGAAAAATTGCTTTTGTGATTGTGACAGCATAACAATACTTTCTCTATACCACATAAGTAGTATGCAAGAAAGTAAAGGGATTAAGTCTGGAATAAAGAGATGAGATGAGATATGAAAATGGGACAATCTTCAGTTTTCTTGGTCCCAAATAATTCAACACAGAATTGGATCAACTATTTCAGGGTAATTTTAAAATTATTATTCTGCTAGTCTTGAATGTAAGTGCAGTCCGAGAACTATTAGATTCCTTTTCTAGGATTTTTAAAATACAACTACTAATAAACATATTTAGCAATATCTTTCAATTCTCACAATCTCTAGTATCACTACATTGAACAAATATAGTGATGTCACTAGGGTAACTGACTATCACTATAATAAATTATCACTAGGGAAAAAATTGTTTCCCTTGTTTGAGATTGGTTCCTTTTGATCTAAAAACAAAACAAAGTAAACGGTGCTGATTTGCTTTTGGATCACAGCATTAATTTTGTAACTTTCTTTCTGTATTTTTTTGTTCCAAATTTGCTCTGGACAACCAAAGAAAGTTGTCAACAGCCAAGGAGAACTGAGGGTGTCCTTCTGCATTAGAAAACACTAGACAGAACACAGTTAAGATACTAAAGTATGTATAGAAATTATTGCCATTTAGAGTATATTGCCATCAGTAGAGTCCAGAAAAATATGTAGTATGAAACGTCAAAATATGTACATAAATATTTCATGAAAACAGTATGAATATGTAATAAATGTGTAAAATTGGATGTAATATGTAATATTAAAATGTACTAATTATAAAACACTTTTATATAATACAAAGTTACATTCATAAAAGATTTCCAAACAAATTTTAAAAATAAAAAAATGTTTTGAAAATCATCTGGAGAGCACAAGTTTATGCGTACTTTGCACCACACAACTTTCCTGTAAGTAATAAAAGCTTCATCTATTGCTATCCAGGACCGTATTTCAGCAGACACACTTGACACAATAGAAGCGAAGTGCGACAAGTCGGCAATCGTCAGTGTTTCTTGGAAATTAGGGTTAAAGGTCAGAATGAAAATACCGTTATTGATATTTTTCATGCCTTATAATGAAAATCTTCTGAGCCACTGTCAAGCACTTACTGCCAGCGGACTAGATCGAACCAAGGTGTCCCGAATTGTGAGAATATTGGACCGTGTCTTCATGAAGTACTCCTCAACAGTCACTTAGTAATGATGTAGGGAAAAATTTTGATTTAAAAAAAAAACAAAAACTTCTTTTCATACAAATTACGTAAGAAAATTGATAAAATAAAAAATATTTTGAAAAAATACAAAAATATGTAATATCGTACTGAATATGTAAAAATATGTACGAAACAATTTGGTATTGTGTTAGGATGGGGACAATTTGCCAAGATTACAAAACTGAAATTGGTAAGTAGAAAGACAAAAAATATGTAATTACATTAAAATCTGGTCTCTATACAACAGTGGCTGTCAATTAAGACGTATTCACTTTTTCAGAAAGTGTAAAAATCACTGTTTGGAGGAAGAAGTATAAATGTGTCATAAAAGTAACATTCTAAGGGTAATTCTAAAAATTTGACATTAGAAATATTTCTTTTATGATATAGTTTGATTCTACGATGCGTTTTCTAGAATAGGAGGTTGTTATTAGGTTTCCTAGGGTGAAAGGATCATTTTGAACAATATTTTCACGATTCAGAAATAACTGGCTAAAAACAAGAAAAATCAACACCTATTTTTCTGGCCAAAAAGCAAATCCGAACTATTATACTACTAATTTAAGGACAAAGGGGACAAGTCACACATTGAGAGATCCAAGTCAAAAAAATGAACTCAATAAAATGAACATCTCTTCCACTTCCTAGTGAAAAATGTTTTTCTTTTTGTTTTCAAATTCAGTTAAAACTGGTGGGTGAGTTCTTTAGAACAAATATCTTGATTAGAGTTACCCAAAGTAGGCAGTCTGGAACCCTGCACTCTTGTGCAGCCATGCATCAACTGAGAAGCAGTGCCATATATACTCACACAGAATGCTGAATATGCAACACTGCTTTGGGCAATAACCCATTTACCCTAAAGAAAAAAATAAATAAATAATATTCACAGTATTTCTCTATCAATGACCAAATATTTCTATCCACATTTGTAAGCATTTACACAATGTCCAAAAAATTACTTTTAGCAACCACAACTATCTGAACAAATACTACTAACCAATAGTTTCCTTTCAAAATCTTTGGATGAACTTGGCATTGCAAAGAGTAAACACAAAAGAATAACACAATTTCTTCTACAGTTTATACAGAATATTCTATTTACAAGCCTATTTAAAAAATTCAAACTGTTTTACAAGTCAATGTGGCTAGTAAGCACGCCTACATTGAGGCATCATGTTGTTGAACTAACCCAGTAAATGGAAGCCACAAGGCACCACAGAAGCATTCTCTAGCACCTCTATGCTGCAGCTACAGTGGGGGGAGGCTCTCTATGGCTTTGGCATTGCCTACGCGGGGGCTGCCTAAAGTTATGCCTTGCTTTAAATGCAGAAGGGTCATACATTTTGCTATATTGCAAGGAGTAGGAAAAGGGATACAAGAGTAGAGCTAAAAGATGCTATGGAAGAAAGATCATTTCTACAAGTTGACAACATGTGGTTTTACACAGTTCAGATTCCGGGTTTTTAAACTAATGTATGAATGTTCATTTTTAATACGAAAACACATTCAGTTTCAGTGTTTTTAAACTTCTCACTCTGAGGTAAGTTGAATACAGCGCAATAAAAACTTTTATATCAAGTGTATTTCAAGAGTGTATATCAGGTAACTTCTATTCAAACTTTCTTGATGTCTTTATTCCTTCGCCTCTTCTAGTTTTAGAGTGAAGGCATAATTCTTTAACCAGATCTCTTTTTCATTGAATCACTGATGACAATTGAAGATTATACCTGAGAATATTTCATTCACTAAGTCAACTTTTCAAAAATATAACACTATTTTGTCTTGTAATTCCATAATATTAATCGTCTTGCATTACAAACTTCATTATTTCCCTTTTCTTGAATTAAACCTTAAAAATACTAGTATAAACCTGGACCAATTCCATGTTTTGAGTGGCCTAACCTAGCAAATAAGTGACTTATAACTGCACTTAAACAGTGCCACAACTGTAAACTACAAATTCATTACTATTCCAAATCTTATTATTTAGTGCTCTTCGAAAGTACTGTAACATATAATTCATATACACTTCTTACCTACATTTCTGCTGCAATGAAATTTCAGAAACATAATTTCTTTTTTATCTCAATTATTTGAATCAAGTGAATGTACAGTAACACATTCCTAGAATTGTTCACAACATTCTCAAGATGACTGATTTTGTTCTCTAAAATTATACAATACATCAATTTTTACAAAAAAACACATTACAAAACTGCCTCTTTTAATATCACACCAGCAATGAAATTGTACTTAAAGTTGCCTCTCTAATGCAATGTCCCAAACTGGTAAACATTGTCATTGTACATATTTCTGAGCACAACAAACTTCATTACTCACACAGTACCAAAAATGCAAACAATAACAGAAATAGTTACAAATATACAAAAAACTTGCATCTTTTACAAATGTTAAACAAAAATCGCATGTTCTCATCGTTATTTAAAATTGGCACACACTACAATTTGATAGGAAGAGGGTAAGATCTCACATTGCTATTTATTAGTCCAAGGCTCAAAAATATTTATAAAACACTACCAACTTGGTTTACAGAGAATGTTCCATCATCACATAGATTATTAATCTTTTTACGAGAAAGGAGTATGTGGGTCAAACACACAAGTTTATAGTGCTTAACAACTACAGAATTTCAGGACATTACAATGCCCCTTGATAACAACCATGATCTTAATTTTCATGCTTTGGACATAAAAAATCCCCTGGCGTGTTTCCATTATGACTGTATTCAAGAGAGTTCATTTACATCCGCAGATTTTTATTTTGTAAATCAGATGATGTTAGGAAAAATGGTGATTCAAGGTGACAGATGGGGCAGGACTTCTCCCAAGACCAGTGTCTCCAACATGCATATTTATTTACAGGGTGCATTTGGACCAAGGAGAAAGAGCAAGCAAGCGAAGAAGTGAGTGGGTTCTGCATATGAGCCCAATAGATGCCAAAGCAAGGGCAGAAGCAATGGCTTTCTCACACACATGCTTGTCGTGTACGTGCTCTGACCTGGTTTGCGTGCTGCCCATGGAGTTGTAGGAGCTGGGCTGATGTTGGGCACGGACCGGGAACACCACTCCGTCGCCCAGACTAGAACAGAAGAGTGAGCCACTAGTGGCCTTGCCACTCACTGCCTTTACCAGGGCTCAGGGTGTGTATTGGGAGTCTGTGTATTTGTGTTTATTCTGAAGTACTGAACCAGAACTGAGCAAATGAAACTCACGAATCTTTCCAAGAAAATTTAACTTCAGTCCCTATTTCTCTCTCCAAAGATCTCATAAAAAAACAACAACAAATTATTTATTAATGCTTTTGACATTAAATTACAAGCTAGCTGCTTTACAATACAAAAAGGAAAACACATAATGAATGATGAAACTTGAGCACTATAACAAGCAGCTATTACTTTAGAAATGTATTGTACAGAATAATTGGGCTTCCTCTACATTGGCATCAAAATGCACATAATTAATGATGTGATGATTTCAGCCAAAATATACTTGCTGGAAGTATTTGCAACTGAATCATGCATAACATCATCTATTTTACATCTATTTGTTTAACATTTCAGTTTGCTTCTCAGTGCACATTTCTTGGAATATTTGTACAAAAAGACCTACATAATATTCATTTGAGGGTAAAGGTTGAAGAAACCAAAACTTGAACTGGAAGTGAAACAGACTAAAATGTAAAATGAAAATAGTTCAATGCCCTGTTGTATAATTAAACTACAATCTAAGATCAATAAATGAGTAAACAACGATGAACATCCGACACAAGTTTGAGTTAATGTACTGTTCACAAACTGAAACTTGTATGTTTTAGTGAAGGTACCTATCAGTATGTACTAGAAGACCTATTAAAATATGAAATACAACTCTCAACAACTGCTCTTTTCAATAATTTGGAACTTAAGAACTATGAAAATGTATATTGATGGAATCAGTAAAGTGTCAGGAGAGAGCAGACATTTTGCAGGCAGACAAGAAACAACCAATTTGTAGATAAATCTTGACAATAAAACGATACCTCATTAACAAGAATCCCTTTAATTTACAAATGGGCAAAGCAAATGAGAAACAAAGAGCCAAATGAAGAGATTTTTAATCCTATTGACAAAATTTGTTCGATTTGTGAGCATTTCTCTCAAAAGCAGTTATAAATTAGGAGAAACCAAGAAATAACTTTAGGGCACGCAATTGCTAAGGGAACAAACAAGAAGAAAATTTACATATTTATCTTTATGCAAAATAATTAAGAAATTTAAATGTAACTATGGGATAAAATATTAAATTAAGGCAACCATATTGTAACCACTTCTAAACTTTTTAAATAAATTTAGATATTTATTAAGTTTATTTAAATACATAAAAATTGAAAAAGGTCAAGGCAAGTACATGTTAATTCAGAAATTATCGAAAATTAATAAACAAGTTCCACCAATGTTTCAGTACTGTCTGTTACCTCACGATGTTTAGATATTTTATTTTAGTAAGAATGCTCCAATCTGTCTAAAACTGATTATCTACCTTTAACTACCAGCAGTGTCAGACCTTTGTAGCTATTAGTCTGAAAACTATTGAAGCTCTTGCTATGTTCTCTTCAATTAAGACAAGATAAAACATCTTGCAAACTTGGGAAATAAATGTCATGAATAAATGATTTCTCTTAAATAGATAGTTAGAAGCTTTATTCTACAAGTATAATTATGCAGATATTTCTCAGTGGCAGAATGTTGAATTTTGAATTACGACACAATTTATAAATGACTGATTTAATGTAGCTACATTATGGCACATACAATTAAAAATGAAATTAGGTTGTACTGCTGGGTGTTACAATACAAAAAAATTAAAACTAACAAAGATTTTTAATTCATTTCAATGATTGTATGACAAAGTGCAAATAATTCTTTGGAATAGAAAATATAATTGTCCTTTTTCTGGTTTATTATGCCACTTAATTTAAAATTTGTACACAACAGATATGTCCACAAAATTTTGACAAGACAATTGCTGTCAGCTAATTGATTGTGAGAATAATCATTTCACATTAGGCCAATAATTAACTCCAAAACAAATAATGTGTTATTGAAATGAAGAAAACAGAGATAAAACCCTGAGAGCACTAGCTTAGCTCTTGGATTACTGAATGTTCTGCAGAATTCTAACACTTGGTGGAACTAGTAGATTTTAAAAATGCAACCAACAACAAATTAAATTAGATTTCAATTTGGTTTTGAAGTTCAACCAGCGCAAAATGTATTTACCAACAACCTATGGCTTGACAACATAATAGCTTCACAATTCAAAATAGGCACTGCTTATTGAACAGAAGACAGTCTTTGATTCACAATAAATAAGAATCAATCAATAAGGAAAAAGGCAGGATCTACAAACAGTTAGGGTAATAACTGTCTTTTTCCTTTGCATGGCAGAAGGATGTACAGTCATATGCAATGACTTTTAATTTCAGAAAAAACTCAAATGTGCCTTCAACTTTTGCATGTATACATATTGTATTATATATATGCACCCCTAGAAAGGTAGTCACTTTTATACAACTAGGAAAGTTAATAAATGAAACTAGAAATATCAAGTATTACATTATTACTCAAAGGCAGATAAAATATTAGCTTCTAACAAAAATTTTTTGAATGTGGTTTGATCTATTTTAAATTTTGTTAGTAATTGTAATATCAGATGGGAGTCACTTCAGCAGTTTTGGAACACAGCGGGAAAGGAATAAATATTCTTGCATTATTTTATTTCATTCTGCTTCAATGCTTGACAGGCACTAAAGGTGTTAGTTAATGCAAACCTATTGTGTGTGCGTATACATGAAATTGCAAAACCATTTACTCGCAAGAGGAAGCAAAGAAGAAAAATTTGAAGAAGAAGAAGATGATGATGATGATGAAGAAGCAGATCATAAGAAGTGCATTTTAAAATATTGGTGAATTTTTTTGTGAGCATATTTATGAAACATTCTTTTTATTGTAAATTTTTAATTATCAAAGTTAAAAATAGTTTTAAGTAGAGAAATAGTCTCATGATTGTTTGGCTTATTGCACATTTGAAATTGAAGATGTTTTCAAAAATAGAGAGAGACAAGAAAATGTGAGAAAAAGAGATGAGGGGAGGAACAATACTGCTATTTCTCATTTGTCCTCCTGCTTGGAACAAAGTTAAACATCACAACCCAAGCCCCCAGCTCCATTGCAGAGAAGAATTAAGAGGTCAGCGTGGGGAAAATATCAGACAGAAAGGCACTTGAAACAAAATTTGAACAATCACTACTGGTAGCATTTAAAAATAATGAACAAAGCAAAGGAACACAGAAAACATATAAAGAAATTATTCGTATACACAAGTTCTTGGTATAGAAATGAAAGAAGAAGAAGAAGAAAAAAAAAAAAAAAGAAAAAAGAAAAAGGTGAAAAATAGTTACTCGACTTTATCGGACTGTCGAAATATAAATTTAGACAACACTTTTCATTCACACATACATAACTTTAATGTGTGTTAATCTAAATGTTTACTATACATAACAGGTGTTAGAGCTACATACATACACACAAGGTCATTTAAAGGAACCTTATCTTGGAACATTCAGTTTTATTAATTGTGAGTCATTAAACAAGAAATCTATTTTCGGGCCTTTCCCCTAATATATGATTCTAATAAAAATAATTTTTCATGCAACTTAAAATTTTATGAACAGAGAATTCACTCACTGCTAGTCAATAGCAAAATTTATAATTACAATTTTTAACCTCAGATTGTTTGCTATTGGTTCAAATCTCAGATACTGCATTGACTGTTGATGATTAAACTGACAAACCTCTCTTTTCAAAGTAGCAAGCTGCTGCAGTTCTTGATTTTCTTTATCAGCCAAAATAATATTGACTAAAATGTGTAATATAAGTTTCTAAGAGGTACTGGGCGAAAGTTTGGAGGTCAACCCTACACAATTTGTAATAAAGATTGTTTTATCCAGTTTTGGATGCAATTATTTTTATATTGTCTTAAAAACAATTAAAATTCTTTGCGGACTTTTGGTTTTCACAAACTCTTCAATGAATATTAGAGGAAAAGAAAAACAAATTAGAAGGATATAGTTCAAATTAAGAAGACAAGAAGAAAATTAGGAAAACACAACAGACAAAACTTTAGAGAATACAGTGCAGCAATGTAATGTGTCCAGTGCACCTAACAGCTATTCACAACAGACAATGCAGGATGAAGGTAACATTAAAAAGGATAGGAGGAAGATATTCTACAAGAGTAGGCAACCCAATGTTGTTAATAAAAACAATAAAATAGTAAAACAGTAAAATGAGATACAGGCAATTGAAGTACGTTGAAATTCTTACTATTGTAAAAGTCAACTATTTCAAAGGTCCAACCTCAATATATTGTATTTAAGAATGATGTGGCAA
>BOPP01000041.1:6374421-6408725 GCA_017312745.1 Gryllus bimaculatus
ACTTCATTTTATAACCACTTCATATTTGTTATCCATGAAAAATTCCCACATAAATGATTATGATCTACATCAGATCAGCAAGGATCTACTAAAATCAATACTGAAGAATAAATTAATCTGTACAAATTCTAAAACGTATATTGAGAAAAACATCACAACTCCAGTTTTCAAATCAAAGCAAAATTTTCACATCTTTAATAACAAATTAAGATATATTCATTTATATATCAGAACAGTCGACAAGCACTTAAAAACATTTTACTGAATGTCGTCAAGTTCGCTGTGATGTCCAACACTACTATGTCACCGTTTATGGAAATGTCACATTTTTGAGTAACAATTTTGACAAATGCAGGTTGGAAAAGAAAATGAACATTTAGTAAAATTCATCTTAATTCGAACGAGACATTCACAAGACACAAGCAAATGAACAAGCTAAACTACACAGAATATTAACAAAATTAATGATAAGTCCAGCAATGCAGCAAACACAGAGACAGGCAAAAGGGTCAATCAACAAGGGTTCACAAATACACATGGTAAAAAAGAACACATTAATTGAAATAATTGTTTGTTTGTTTTTTTTTTAAAACTTTTCTCTCACAGAATGTTCAACTATAAGATTATTTAATGTTAAAAACAACTGAAACAATTTTAATGTTATATTTTTGATAGGAATTGATTACATGATTTCATGAAGTACCTTGATTCTTTAGCAGATATGTTTAGGCGCACAGTTATGTTGTTATCCATATTAAATGATTATCTTCGTCTTATACCATGTCAAATACAATATAATAATTAAAATTTGAAATATAAATAAAAGAGCATAAAAGTGTTTTTTGTTCTTAACCAAACAAAATCATTACATCCGACATCTTCAGCTTCAGTTTATTTAGTGTACTGAATCCATTAACATATTAAATCAATTATATCTAAATATCCCAGGTACGCTTATCGAGTGCATAAACAACAATAAACATTGATAAATCATTAAGAACGATGTTTTCAGGATCCATGTTTATGGAGGTTATAGTCTGTCCTTTTGGTTATATTCCGTATTTTACTTCAGATTATTGTAATTTATAACAAATTGCAGTATGTACAATAAAAGCTGTTGTGAGGCAGTAATTATAAAATCCTTTCTTTACACATTAATTAAGCATTTTATTTATTTGTTTATTTTTTCTCCATCTCCAATTTTGTTCAGATTATTCGGAATTTCGGATTTGTAAGGTTTGGATTAGCGAGGTTCTGCAGTATTATAATATTCCAACTTCTAATCTACTAACACCAGCTATCTCTTGAAAACTCTTAACCAAACAGATGCAAACTTATCTTAAAAACATACATATCTTTATTTCTTTGAAATTTTTAAAGTTTAAATGAAATTAACTTTCTGTCTCTGGCTAGAGAGAACTCTATTCTTCATAAAACTTAAAGAAAACAAATACCCAAAAATATTTGCTCAATCTGACATTTGAACCTGAATGTGGTTGAGAAATGCAAACTATTTATTACACTAGATAGACACTGCAGGGATTTTTATAATTTATTCGGATATAATATATTTGCAATGTTCTTTTAATACTCCACATTTCAACTGAAAATTACATAAACTCTAGAAATATTTCTTAAAAAGTCGACACGAAATGATTTGAAGATTAATATTAGGAATACACTACGTTAACAAAGAAATCTCTAGCTTCAAAATTAACACTTTGCATCCCAGTCTGCATATCATTTCTGACCTTAACAACTTACTCCTTCTTACATACATGTAGCCTAGCAATGTTTTAAAGATATTAAAGAAACGGATAGGTTTCAGCTTCAAAATGATACCAAAATATTGCCCAATTTCGCAAAGACTAGACACAAACTTTATTCGATATTTTTTAAAATCAATATGAGAACGTCTGTGCTATTTTCTTCCTCTTCATTTTTTAATATTATTTAGCTTTTGTGTGATACAGATTGCAGCAATATGCTTTCCTGATATTTTCAGAAAATTGTATATGACATTATTTAAATGTCTAATTTTGAAGAACAAATTTTGTAAAGAACAAAAGTCTAATATGTAGTTGGTGAAGATGGTTGCAATAAATTTTTAATTAAGTGATTTTAGAAAATTAAGAGATTTCAATGAAAATCACACCTACACCATTATTATAAGAACAACTTCAGGGATGGGAAAATGGCTTTTTATTGTTGTTATGATTTTAACAATAGGAATCACTTAATTGTACTTCTGGAGAAGTTTTAGGAGATTTTAATTCAGCCTTTTTTGGCTTCTGAGACCTATTTGATATTTTGCCTTTTTCATCAATACTTTACATTTTGTCTCCTGGCACTGATCTTTATCAAGCTGGAGACACCTGTAAGCCTGGACAAAACAAAAGCACATTCTTTTCCTTTTTCTTTTTTTCCCCCCCTCCATTTATAAGAAAGCTGAGGCACAAGAGTCAGGTAATGTTAAAAATCTAAATGAGAAAGGAAGAGTTTACCTGTCAAGTTTTATGATTTTTTTTATTGATACCAACAGGCTTTGTTTTCTTACAAGAAATTGCATTCTACTTTTGAGTGTGGCCTTCAATCCTTTTTAGGGACAGAGCTCTGTGTTTGATAAAGCCTTCTCAGTACAGCAATTACACAAGGGCAAAGAACAAAAAAAGATACTTCTGTTTTCACTGATGCCATTTCAAGATTCAAATGGTAGTCCATAATAGCATTTCAAAGAGAGAGCATCATGGGTAAAACAAAAAATTAGTAGTCATCATACCAGGGGCCATATGCAATCAAGATTACAAAGAAAATATTGTTTCCTTACACGTAAATGCTAATGTAAAGTTTAGAGTTTCAATAAAAATATGAATCATGTGAATTACTAATTTTTTTACTTTAATTCTTTTTTAATGCGGTTTGTCTTTGTTTACATGCCTTTGTGCACCTCACATTAGCCAGAATAAATAATTTTTGCATGTCCATTTTAATAAAAAGTAAATGCCTTTTTGCCTGGCTATTTACATAAAATAATGCTTGAACTTTTGGGCTCTAGTTATAAGTGTACATGTCCACTTCTGTTTTGTAATTACACTTTGTTGATTTCTGTTGTTCAGATAAACAACTGCAGAACAACTTAAGAAAACAATTCCAGATAGTTTAACTTCCTATTCAACAAGTTAAGTTTTATTGCACTTTAAGCTATTGTATAATTCAAAAGAACTACTGCAGTTACCTTGAAGTTGTCATAAGCTAATAAGATGTCACCAGAGACTTCATCCGTTGTAATCCCTTAGCTGGATTTCTATCATATTCTCTAATATTTGTTATATCATGGAACAGGCTAATTGGTCACAAATCTGATAACGATGTTGGAGAAGAACATTCCAGAATAGAATGGTTATGATGTGTTACCAGGTGAAAGGGAATTTATTAATAAGGAAAAACGTATCACATGTGAGATGTTCAAAGAAGTAAGGTAAACAATAAGAACACTTTTCCCAATATCTATCAGATGCCAATAAAGTTTGAATAATATTTTTCATGCTCTGGGAAATATCATGACCAGTGGCACTTACGTTGAGCGAAGGAAAGTATTGGAATCACATCAACAACATGATATCAAATTTTTGCTTGTGAAATCCATGTTCTTTTGAACTCTAATTTCATGCACACATCAGCATTAAGATCTATAAGTTATGTTCCAAATTGGTTAAGATAGGTACAGGTGGCAAGAAGGTACGTGCAGATTTGTATCCCAAAATCGAGATGTTTGGTCTGTGAGAATGGATGTCATGCATATTTCACTCAGATTAGAAGCTTTTGAGCTCAAATTTTGTAAACATGTTATGAAAAAGATTTAGATTTAGCTGTTAGGAAGATATTTTAAGATATACATTAAGATATTTTAATTTACATGTAGCTCCTGTGTCATTTTCAAAATATTATGAAACTAGTGGTACTTAAACAGCACATACTTTCTTGTATTATTTCTAAATTCGCAATTTTTGAAAATCCAGAGTTTACCAAAATGAGACTCATGCCATTTTTGTACATGCCACTTGTTTTATCTATAAAAAAGTTCAAAGAAAAAGTTTTCAGATAACTTGTGTTAATTATAAATTGTATCAATTTCAAGTAGAAATCAAGCGAACAGTACTTGCTTTTCCAAAAACATTGACGACAACCTTTTTTAAAGATGTTTCTTTTAAACTGACTTTTTTCAGGGTTGTCACTCATTTACTGGAACAAACCTGACGTTTCCCAGGTTTACATTACAAATTTAATTTTTTTCTGACAAGATTTGTAATTTCACACTACAAGAAAATATTGAAGCTACCCTGACTAATTGGTCAGCTCTCTCATTTTGCCATTACGAAGTATAATTTCTCACCAAAATAAAACTGACCTCAGGACAATTTGCAGATGATTTTGCAAATAGAGGTGAAAGGACATGTCTCAAGGCAGTATTCTGCATTGAAGGGATAATTAGGAATGGATTATTTTGTTGGAAACTTGGTAGAAAGGCTTCAGGTAAGTAAGTTTGATAATTTTGTAAGGTTTGATTTATGCAAATTTGAAGCTAGATATTTCTTTCTTAATGCAATCTATTCCTCAATATTAGAAATTTAAATCATTTCAAGTTTATTTTTTCAACTTATTTATAATTTTTGAGTGATTTTGATTTCAACTGTAAGAATTATGCTAGAACTTACAATATATTTTTTCAGCAACTCATCAGACAATCTCTTGAGAAAGTAGATGAGAAGTGATTCCACTACACTGAATTAATCTGAAGGCCAATGTTCAATTCCTGCCATTCGAAGATTAACTTACTCCCACTTCTAGTACAGCAAAATTGTGCTTCTGAATATGGTATATGTGGAATAATAACCCTGAAGAGGGTTGTGAATTTCCTTCACCAGACCATGGTCTTCTCTCTCATTCCTTTGCTCTCTCATTCGTTGAAAATTCAACAACAGACTATGCTACATTTAATATCTTTCTATCAATATTTGCCTGTGTGCACAGTGTGTTTTGATAATGTTCGAAGATACAAGAGTTCAGTTTTTATTCTTTTATTTTCTGAATGGCCGCATTGTGTTAACAAAAATCACATTGTGTCAGGTAATGAAAGTGAAATTGGCACATTCACTCTAGGATTAAAAATTTTGAACTTGAAAAATTGCAAATCATTGAAATTGCTATTTCAAATCTGTGCTTCATTCGCTGAAGAGAGGGTTTGCATGAGATGGATGATGAATTAGAAGGGTATAATTTGCAATTTTATATAACATTCATTCTAATTATACAAAAATGCATTTGCTGTTATAGCACTACTAATTTTCTACCTGTCACAATATCACTCAAAATTGGATGAAAACTACTTGTTTTCAAAACATTGTACATGACATTATTTAACACTAAAACGCTTGGCTATTCAGTATCCCTTAGAATGCCCAGAGAAGGTTTTGATACTGAACCTTTAGTAATACTGCTTAAAAAGAAGTATTGCATTTTTTTTTTCACTGCTATATCACTTATGAATAATAATTGAGTATATATTTGTATAATAATTGAGTTAATATTGAGTATATATAATAGAATCATTATACCTCGTCTTTCACATATTTCAAACATTTCTGCCATTATTGTTCTTTATGGTTGGAAATGAAGACATCTTGACCAGAAAGTTCTAATTAACAAAAACAATTGTATATACTACATTAAAAAGTAAAAGTTAACATATGAATAATACAGTTGTATCAAGAATAATACAACAATGTTGTTCACATTTTAAAAACAATTCCACTTTCACACCATTGGGTACTTGATGTGTGTTAGATGATGGGATTCTAAAAGAAAATTATTCCAAGTTTCAAATGACATTTCTCATTTCTTGGTAAGGTTTTCATAGTATTAACTTTTCAGATTACTATGCAAACATGAACATATCTAGATGGAATATTCTGAACAGTAACGACTTGTACACAACACAGTTATAAAGCATATTTTGTATGTTACTCCTCAAATATTTGATCAACATCCACTTCGTTGTGGTTCGTAGCTACATTTTCCATATGTTTCCCCTCTGTTGCCTTTCATAGTATTTCCACTATATGGCACACACATTTTTAGTGATTACCCACCATAAGTCACAACTGTCCACTCTATTTGTCCAATTTTCAAGACCTAAATAATACACTGACTTTAATACATATTACATCAACTGTAAATACATCGACTTTGGAAGGGAAAAATGCCTGTTTAACTACTCAATAATAATTCAACAATGTTGTTAATATTTTAAAATTAATTCCAGTTTCACACCATTGGGTACTTGATGTATGTTAGATGATGGGATTCTAAAAGAAAATTATCCCAATTTCTCTGACTTATAATATAGCTATAGCTTCAGTTTTGAAATGTATTGCTTCATTCTAAAGTAAAATAGTATTTCAGATGAAAGTAGGGAAAGCATATTATTTCTTTTCACATTTCAAGTATCTTATTAATTCAAAAATCATGAAATGAGGCAGTGACTTTGAAAAAACTAAGTAAAACTGGGCACATTACCACCACCTGGAGTCCATAAGGCTGTTTTGTACACGTAAGTCCTCTTTCTGACCACAAACACTTCTTTATATGAATGATTTGAAAAAAAGGATTTTTTTATCCAACCTTGAAGTGATAACAATATTTTTCCTTCTGGTGATAAAATTTGCTTTTTGAAACTTAAAGAGATATATTTGCTGTATCATCATGAAACAACTCGATATTCAACACGTTGCTTCTATTGTAGAAGGTCACAAAATATTGCAAAGTGAAAGGAATGCTTACAAATTTTTTCTAAAGGTATTCGAAATTCTAGGAGGCATAATTGAAAATGTTCAACATTGAAATACACAAAACAGAAGTTACAGTACAGAGCCAGTACCCTAAGAGATGAAGTGATGCCTCTCAGACCATGTCAGTAAATTCCATTATTTTGTTGAAAAACATTTTTTTATGTATCAATATTCAAAAAACTGTAAATAAATGATAATAATGAAAAGTCGCCAAATAACTAAATCCTTTCTATAAAAACAAATAGGTTACATGGACTTAAAAATGACAGTGGGTCAAAATGCTGCTGCAGGGGTTTCTAGTGTTATAGCTGAATATTTGCAAAGCAGATTTTATTAGGAAAACATTAAAACATTAAAAATGTTGGCAATTCTCAAAACTTCAGAGGTTTTAATGAAAATTGGACCTTTTCTTATGAGTTTACTTTGCTATTATCCCTCCTCCTAAAAAAATTAAAATTGGAAGTTTTGTAGAAAATTTTGAAAACGTCCTAAGAGCATTCAATACTTAGACAATCAGTTTCCAATTTCATTGGCTGCAACATCATCTAGATAAATTAAGTCATTTAGTTGAAAATTCTTTACACGGTTTAGCTGCCAGTGTTCACAGATATATGAACAGACATTTTATAAAAAGTGCTTTTTCAGTATCAAGGACCTATAATATTGTTTTGTATTAAAAAAATAGGCACTTTCTCCTACAGCATAACATAACTCTGTAAACTACTAGTAGTAGTAGTATATGAGAAAAAGAAAGAAAGAAAGAACAACAACAATAATAATAATAAAAATAATAATAATAATAATAAACAAGTAAATGGAAGTAAAATTGTCTAAAAATTCAACCAATAGAAATAGTACATGAAAGCAACATAGTAGTTGATGAAGTTCTTCCATTTTAACATAAAAACCCATAAAGGTGGCAAATGCAAGTTCTTGTATTACAAGATCAAAATCATGTAGCCACTTCTCATGACCAGGCTGTAACTCATCAATTCTTATTCGATCAGTGATTCAAACTCAACGATTCTTATTCAATCTAAAAAATGTTTAAAAAAGTAAATCCTCCTCTGTGAAAATAATTAGTAATTTCTGTCAACTTAGATTCATTCATAGCTGGCTTTCCATGGTATGGGCTCACAGTGTCTTCCAACTTTTAACACATAGTGAGACTGATGATGATGGCAGACCTGTTGATAGCTGGCTATGAATAAATCTAAATTGACAACTTCAATTATTTCAACCTATTAATAAAAACACCTCATCAGCAATCCCACTACTTCGTTCTATCAAAATGAAAAAACACTCATTCTTGAGAAACTAAAGTATATTCGATTAGTAAAAATTATTTCATATTTGATGCGTAAAAATATAAAAGTAACATAATTTCAAATTTTCATAGTTTGCATATAAAAAAATACAGTATACGAAAACCATTAAGAATAAAATATAAAGAATATCATAAATGCTCATTTAAAAAAATTGACTCTAAAAATTACCTAAAAAGAATTTTGAACACCACAAGTTCATGTAACAGAATATTCAATATTTCGAGGAATAAACAGTAACTATTTCACAAATGGTGAGTTTTGTTAGATAGTTTCTGTTCATTTAATGTATTGCAGTCACTTAAAGAAAATATCTTCAACCTACCTGGTGAAAAGTGGCAAAAACCACGTTTTGGGATTGTCACCAAACACTTCCTGGAAATTATTGTACTTTCCCAGGCTGTACCCATCTTTGTCAGGGCCTGCCTGGAATACTGGTGCTCGGAAGGCCTCTGAAAAAAGTACAAATGAAGTTTAAATTCTGAAATAGCAGCTTACTTGTACTACTGAACACCAAAATGATTAATAAAACTGAAATTATAGTAAAATCCCACTTTCACATTCCCATAATTTGCTTTTTCCCAGCATTTACAACATTTCTTGTGGGACCCATCAGTTTTCGTATATTCGTAATGTTATAAATACCCCGCATTTGTGATAGTGCTTGCCACAAGACCATTGGGAAAGCACATTGTGTTGCGCAAAACAGGCACTGCCGCTGCACTTTCTCACCACCTTGCCACATTCAAAAAATGGCCATAACAGAAAGACTATTGAAATGGTGCGATATTATAAAGAGGTATGAAATGTTACACAAAGACTAGAAGATTTAAATATAGTGAAAATCATTATTGAATAGTTAGGCCTATACAAATTTTACATTTCATAACATTAGATGTATTTAAAAATATAGAAAAAATGGCTAATATGCATTGATAGAAGGTCTGTGGTCTGTGCCACACGAGTATTGCGTTTAGTTGACACGCATCAGCTAACGTTGATGATGCCACATGCATTGATGCATGCGTACATAAGTCACTTAACCCGCACGGTAGATTAACACTGTATCTTACACGAAACCACACAAGTGCTCTTGGAGATGTGTGTGTTGCCAAAGCCCATCATGGGTTGAAAGCTAGAAAACATACTATATCTTGACTTATGTTGTAGCTCGAGTGTCTTGCTTCAGCTGTGGGTACAACAAACGAGAGCACTCATGTGTCCTCTCGTGATAGTGTTAATCTATGGTGCGTGTTATGTGATGTGTCTACAGTCATCTGCATTAGGTGACACAAACTCAACGCTCATGTGATACAAGCCTAAAAGAGGTAGCCTCACTATCATTTGTTTAATTTATATAATCCTTCACAATTTCACACTTTCTCATACTAAAATACATGTAATTTTTTCAAATTCTTTAAAAGCTCAAACATCAACGTATGTAATTCTCCATAAAATTTTCACTGTAAATTAGTTGCATGAACACTCTTTCTATTATTTCAAAAATAAATAAATTAATCATTACGAATAACCGAAAACAAACATTTTATGAGTTTGGGAATATGGTAACTTCACATTTTTTTCGAACAGTAGAAATACCATTTCTCCTTTCATTCAACAAGGAGTGCATTGCTGCATCATTAAAGGTTACAATCAGTGAATGGCACAGACTCTTGGAAGTGTCATTGTGGTATTCACTTTGCCTCACTGTGCCACTATGCCTCACTGTGTCAATACGCCTTCAATTTCCAATGTAAATTTTGGTCAGATTTCTATTTGACCTTGTAATATTGGTTATCATCTAATAATGCATGTTATAATCCTTACTGACTGTATGTATGTAAAAACATCAAACTGTACTCATAATTTTGAAGAAAAAAATCATTTTCCCTTATTTACACCATTTTCCCTTGGGTCCCATGAAAAGTGTAAAAGAGTGGTTTTACACCTCCTTATTTTCTTCAATAAATCACAATTCAAACACCAAGAAACATTTCATTAATTTTTATCAAACATACCAAGTGGGATCAAAATACATATACAAGAAAGAGTAATGTAATTAAAATTTTAAAAATAAATTATACCTAGGGTGGAGCGATTGTGCAGCACCAGATAACAATGGTAACCAAACAGTGACACCAGTGAAATTGCAAACATCACTGATACAAAGAATAAAAATAGTATGTGGAAACGGCTCATTTCTTTCAGTTCATTCTGCAAATAAAATTGGAGCATAATTAACATAATAGAGCATATCAGGAAAATTAATACCTACACACAAAACAATACAATTTTTAATAACAAGAATAATTTAACAAAAATTTGAAAGAGCAACTTGACAATCTTCCATCAAAGAATGAAACATCTACGTCTCTCCACTAATTTTACACATTGCGGACCAGCACAAGACACTGTACTGCCAGAATACCTACATATTTTTTGGGGGAGTTTTAATCAACTATCTTCACTTACTTGAAAACAGGAGAAATCTTTAGTATATTCAGATCAAAAGTGAATATAGGTTTCACATAGGCTCCAAAAGTGCTAGTATCACTCAAAAAAGATTTATTTCCTCAAAACAATAACAGATGCCATGCGAGAGCATGCTGTGAGAGCAAGTCAAGATCAGAATGTCTGTAGTCCTCCCAATTTGGTTGTGAGAAGACAAGAAGTTTCGTCTATGATCCTCAAAGTGGTAATAAATGCAAAATATAGAAATTTTTAAGATGCTAGTTTCAGAGTTAAATATTTAAGAGAGTTTCAAAATTTTATTTTAATACTTCTCAGAGTTTTAAGATTAAACAAATGAATTATATTAAATCTACAATTTTACATCCACACATGAGTATAAAGCAAACTGCAGTCATTTTGTTATTCACTTGTTGTTGAACTCTTTCAAAGTTGTTAAAGAGAACCCCAAAACTACTTTTTCCTCCTCAGCAGAAATAGTGAACTTTTGACCAAATAAACAGTAAAATATCTTTTTTTTTGTTGTTGAAAGCAATAACACTCTTTTCTGTTAATAGTAAAAAAAAATGGTTACAAACTAAATATTTGCAAAAGCATTCACAGTTTATGGAAACTGGCTATCTGTTTGCATGAATAGAATGGCTCATGCACAGCAGATTAGCTTCCAATGGTGTGATCCCAGGTTTGATTCTCAGTCAGGGCAAAAATAGAGTTGTAGCTCTCCTTTAAAATTGTCTGAGTTTCAGTAGCTGTGTGACTAAGAAAAGCTCAGGCAGGCAGAGTTTGCTAGATGTGTTGAAGGGAATATGTCATATTTCACACGTCTCTTTTACCCCCAAGCATGGGAATTAAACTAAGCCCAGGCATGGGGGACACTGTTAGCTACAATACACACACTTTTTCTTAATGCTCCACAGAAGGGGGTGCGGGGAGAGGTGTGTTTTGTCTACGTCACAGCAGTGCAGTGCTGTCAACGTCATCGACAGAAAACTCAGCGTAATAGCATGTCTTGCACTAGATAGCAATGAGAAACAATGCAAGTATTTTTAAAATTCGGAAGAAATAAATGTATAAATTACTGAGTAAGAAGGAGCATGGTATGCAGAGGTTGTTTGAAAGAGAGAGTGAAAACTGAGAAGTCCACATTCTAAGAGAAGGTGGCTCTTACTGCAAACTGAGCAATGATGTTACGAGTGGAACTCATATTTTCTACTGGGTCATGATATGCCGGGCTGAGCGAGAACTAGGGAGCTGGAGGATCAAGAAAACGTGCGTAGATAGTAGGCAGCAATCGACCCAAAATGCCAAATACATACATACATACATACAAACAACAAAGAATTGGACCTACAAAAACGAATGTATGAATAGCCACAGAATGTGGTGAAAGAAAGTATAAAAAAGAATTTAAAAAAAGGTAATAGTTACCAATATACTAACCCTCCAGAAGCTGATGAAGTACTTGAGTGAGGTAAGTGCAATGAAGATACAATATAAAAGGGCATAACCCAAAAAGAGGATGAAAAATTTGTAATTGGTGAAGGCAACACAATTATTCACCCAGGGGCAATGATGATCCATCTTTAGAACACATTCCCCACATACACTACAGTGATGAGCTCGATCTGGTTTGATGTGCTGGCACTTATGGCAGTACCGCACTGCTATCAAACAAAAGGATAAATTATTAGTGTAATACTTAACAGAGAAATAGTTGTATAAAGTTGGACATTAAGTGAGGGAAAAAGTTCACTCTCTAAATAATTTTTCTTACACAATTTATTACTGAAGAAGTAAAATCAACATGAAAAAGGAGTCATGTATTCAATGGTTTGTTTTGGCATTCTATCTTGAAACATCCTTCCACTAAGAGCTGAATTAAGAGAGATGGTTATTAACGCCTGGTGAACGTTTTAGAAAAACTCATTGTAAAATACATTTATATGCTTTAAATTAATTGCCATTTTACACAAAAAATTTATAAAGATAGGATGGAATGAATCCTAAAGCTCTATTAACAAATTAACAAATAATCCGACTTACAGCAGTGTATTTAAAAATGGAAAGTAATTGAAGTTTCTAAAATATTTAGAAGTAAATACTTAATCTGACAAAGTATAATAGTTTCTTACCTCCAGTAACAGTGCGATTGGTGACAGGAAGATTCTGTGCAAATCGTTCCAGAACTTGGCGCTGAGCGTCCTCTGTGTCTGCTTCTGCCAGTTTCTCCACTTCTGATGGTGGTAACCTGAACTGCAAAACAGATAATACACATTCATTACAATGTTTAAAAAAATACGACATGAAGTATGTGGAAACTATAGCCTATTATGAAACCTTACCTGGTTTGGCACACGACCAATCTCAGTGAATATGGTTTGCCAATAAGCCCACATGAAGATGATAAACAATGCGTGATATCCCAACAAATAGAACACTGCAAAAAATACCAATATTTTGTATTCTGGCGGATTAATATCTCTGATCAAAGAATCAATTTGATCAATTAAATAATCTTATAAAGTTTACAGGCAATGCCACCATGGTACTCACCACGTTCTACTGCATTTGGAACTGTCACTGTAACAGGAAAATACAATAATTAGCAAAAGTACTTCAGACTCATAGATTTTTAAAGGATAAAGGACAGTTGTTGAAATAACACAAATCATTACATTTTCTGTCATACCATGAACAGAAGAAAATAAATGTCAACCTTACAGAGAATTACATCTATGATTCTGAAGGAGCATTTCTAATCCTACTTTGCAATTATGAAGGTTGATACAATTCTCCTCCTCCTGACCATCAACCAGATAAAAGTCGACCACAGTCAGGTTCTGAACTGGACACTAAGGTGAGATTCACACAAAAACCAGGGGTGCTAACCACACATACTTTTTCGCATATTTTGTAAGTTTTACACTTCCGGAAATTCAACAAGTATGAAACCTACCTCATTTTTATAAAAAACTTTGCGCTATTCGAGAAAATATGCAAAGAAAAACAACAATTTTTTTTTGTCGTTTTTAAAAAAATACATGACCTTATCGAAATATCATTTTTCTTTGAACAATGTCACAAATGAAACAAGTGGTGCAACAGAATGGCACAGACTCTCCCCTATTAGTTTTCTATTTCCTTTGGTCTGGTTAGCTATTTGAACTTGCCACATATCGCTTGCTGCCATCTAACGCCGCTCAAAGCACATTTTTTTAAATTTTCTTAATTTTTCGGTTTCCTAATTGTAGAGCGGAAATATCATTTTAAGATTTCAAGAAACTTCATTTGAAGTCATTTTAAGTACTTTAACTCACAAATACAATCGTGTTTACAAATTGCTGGAAATGGGCATATCAATGGCGTCAGATCTTTCTACTTACTACTATCCCTTTAAAATGTTTGAAGAAAAAATATGGGGCCGTTTTTGAGAAAATGGCGTTTGAAGGTTTTTTTGTATTTTTGAAAATAACAAAAGAATAGAGAAGTATGGCATTCATGTCATGTGACAGAGTGCATTTAGCACTATCCCTAACAAAAGTTAAAAAAAAACATTTGGAACCGTTTTGAGAAAATCTTATTTGTGATTTTTTTTAACTGCACATATTGTACACAATATTGCACCAAAACTACTAAAATTTTCAAAAAAATGTGCATGACCATAATGAAAGAACTCACTATGGGGAACTAATTTTATTTTAAGGAAAAATCTCTATACTGAATTTTGTAGTTGTAGGAAGACACCGAAAAAATTATTACATTTGCAATTTTCAAAAATTAAGAGTTAACCGTGAAAATCACACCTACGCCACTTTTATAAGTGTGTGTTACACTATTTAAAGAAAACATTTCCAGCTGTTTTTGATAAAATTGTGAGTGTCCGGAGGCCTTCATGTAAAGTACTCCCAAATTTTGAAGAATGTTTTTCACAATCTCAAAGTTTAGATTCGAGCCAGATGGACAGGAGTTCCTTCAATTTGGAAAAAAATCCTATGCATGATTTAGAGGCTAGTAGTGTTCACAGACGGACTGACAGGCGTTTTGAAAAACAAAACATTTTCTGTATCTCGGGACCCCAAAACACGTATTTAGATTTAGATTTATTCAGTCAAGAAAAAAAACGTAAAACTGCATTTCTGTTGAAATCTTGAAATAGATTTTTCGCAGCATTACGTAACTTTCCTTATACTACGTATATGGGGAACTAAAAATCTCTATCAATAGCTTTTTTCCCCGTGCAATTTTCGAAAAATTCAGTTCGCCGAAAATAGAACAGACGTCATTTTTAAACGTTCTTTGCTCTACCCGAGACAGAAACAAAAGAAAGTTTTGGACTTGCTTTTGAAAAAATAATTGTTTAAAAACCGGTATGTTCAACGCAAAATTGCGCGAAAGCTATTCAGATTTTCGAAAAATTGTACAAGGCTTATTTAAAGATCTCTTTCAAAAGGAAATATTTTATTAAGTAAAAAAATCGATATTTTATATTGTACTTATAGGAAAACGCCCAAAATATTATGAATTTTTGTAATTTTCAAACATTTAGAAAGTTCAACGAGAAAAACACCTGCGTCATTTTAAGCTTCCTTTGTTATATTCAGAAAACCAAATAATTCAAAAATGAGGAGCCACTTTTGGGAAAATTGTGAAAATGTTGAGGCATTGTGTAAAGTACCTCCAAAAACCAAAATGTTTCAAATTCGCAAGGCATCTGGTTCACCGCAGACAGGACAGAAGTTTTGCCGTAAACCAATTTAATCAAGGGCCCACAACACGTGGAGACACAGAGAGAGAGAGAGAGACAGAGAAAGAGAGAGAGAAAGAGAGAGAGAGAAAGAGAGAGAGAAAGAGAGAGAGCAAAAGAATAGAATGGTAGATGAAAACAAGAATTAACGTTTCTTCACACCAAGCCATGGAAACTGTTCTTTCACCTTGCCATGTAAGGGATTGGAGGGACTTGTAGGATTGGATTCATATTAATGGAGCCTCCACGTATTATTGAAATATAAAACAAATATAATCAAAATAAATATTGGAGAGATATTTGCAATTTAAAAATGAATTAATTGTTAAAAAAGATATTGGGGACCTAGCAATGCTCTGCTAATGCATTTCTACATTCACATATGACCTCAAATGTAATAAATTCACCGCTAATATTAAAATGCTCTTATCAGCTAAGCATTTTTCTTTGTAGCATCTCAGATTCTCATTCATATCAAGTGTTGAATATCAATACGATTTATGTAATATCGTCCAAGTTTTATAATATCCTTAATTTCCTTGACTTCTCCCAGATAGTGGCCACCTTTTTCTTAACATATTTTGAAGATTTGTACATTTAAAATTTCCCTCTATGGTAAAACAATATTGTTTCTGGTGTTTCCGATGTGGTATCAGAATAAATTGGGAGACCAGGAATTTTGCAATCACTTTTCTGTAAAACAATTGAGATAATAAATAAAAGAAAACCACCTGTTATCATAACATTTGCAAAGCAACCAGTTCTGTAATGTAAATTTTAATGGATGATATTTAAGAAAGTTTGAAACCGCTATGATTATTTACATAATGTACACTCTACTAGGAAGATCCACAAAATCAGTTATCTGTAGTGATACTTGGCTGCCCAAGATGGGCTACACCAGTCAGTTGAGCTGACTTTTCAGCCTTCATGTGTGACCTCCTTCGAGCCTCTGTGGAATTGCTCAAGTCCCATGATGGCTGAACTGACAGCCTTGCTGACTGTAGCGTGAATCCTCAGGGACAGTTAACTATCAAATGAATCCAGCTACAGAAGCCTCCAAATACAGATATCTATAGTTGCCAACATCCTGATTACATAAGTAGACCCAGATAATATGGATAACCTAACTGCAATGATAATCATATTTTAGTTGGGACATTCTTGCTTTCAGTCTCAATAATGCAGATCATGTAAGTAGAAATATAAAACACAACTTCTATCCTCTCTGAAAAAACTACAACATCCAACATTCTGATTGAACCAGGCTTAATTTATGCTAATCACATTCTACAATGATACTTTCTGTAAATTTACAACAGGACCATTTAAAACTAGTCCTTTAATGTTCAAATGTGCACTGGTGAGGGCAGTTGTAGGAGACATGCAAGATGTAATTCTTGTAGACTATTTTTTATTTATTCATAAATTTGTAATTACTATATTATAAATAGAGACTTAAGGATAAATAATAAGTCAACCTAACACACAAAACAAAAAAAATTATTTATTCACAATTTTATTCTACTTACAAAATATCTACATTTATTTACATATTTAAATTAACAACATGAAAAGATACATATTGATGATGCATAACAAAATGATACATAATGTAAGAAAGGAAACAATCATCCACAATCAAGGTCATAATAATTTTATTAATTATCACAATCCCAAAGTAAACTTTCAGGAAAATCGATGTGACAATAAAATTATTATAACTGTCTGTGAATTATTTCTTTTCTCACATTATAGATTACCACAAGATATCTGCTACCACCACAAAATTTAAATGATCAATATTTCTGAACAAGTAATATACACACAAAACACATTTGGAAGCTTCTATTTCATTGTTGTTCTATGTTATTTAAAAAGTAAAGACAAAATTAAAAGCCTTGCATATGTAAACCTGTTGATGGCCAATGAGTGCCGTGAGTTGTGCAGTTGCATCCTTACGGGTAAAAAAAAAAAATGCAAATACTACAACAACCACTGATGCTTCCATATCATTTTAAGGTGAAACACTTCTTAAAATTCAATAATACCAAACAATTGGAATCAATATTCTTGGCATCTTCTCTCTGGGTACACATTCCTGGACACAAACCTCCTTGGGCACATGATGCTGGTGCTGCTAGCCGAATTGCTTAATTAGGCTATGTGAAGTCATGCAAGTTAAGTAATTTGTGACTCCATGAATTTTTAGTCGGGAGACTGTCTGGGAACCCTGGTTACTAATGTGACAAGAGTAAAATAAAAGTTAAGGAGGATTACTTCTATTTCAAGTGCTCAATGAAGAACCGCTTAATTTGGTCTCAGACTTCATGATACTTCTCAAACCAAAAGGTACTAAGTTTCTTAGTTCATGGAGTTTTTCAATCTATTTATAGCATACCACATATCATCACCTTTCTTTAAAAAAAAAACATTCAAGCACAAGATGGCAAATTTTAAAGGTCAGAAAGATAGAATCATTCCACCCAATACTATCAGGAAATCTCAATAAGTCTAAACAGAATTATGTGGTTCTTGTCCTGAATTGTTATTTATCTATCATTATTTTGTTGTTGACCAACTGAAGGTCTTTAAATTCCCATTATTTATTAAATATAAGGAATGAGAAAAATAGGACTTATGTGATTTTAATTTCATTCAATATTATGAACAATAATAAGATAAACACAAATAGACAAGAAGAAGTGACATCTCAAAATTAGTCATTTTGAAAGTGAAAATTTTATCTCGTGCAGAACCATTTATCTTGCACCCAAAGTCAAAGTGACTTTCTATCTAGGAGGCCCCCTGATCTTGTGAAATATAACTTTTTCTAAGATAAAAAGTATTGTCAAAATATTTTTGCTTCACTTGACTAAAACTTTATTTTTCAATGTCACAATTTTGTGTACTAATGATGTATAAATGGAGCACTCTTTAATTCATTTAACTATATACATAACACACAATTTATGAAAGTATAATAAAAATACTCATTAAAAGGCACAACAAATTACTACACCACTTAAAGTGTTCATAGATTTTCAAACAAAACAAAATGTGCTAAATTGATAAAGGCTTTTTTTGCACAAATAAACAATTTCTGGTGATTATTGGGTTTGCAACATTTTATCTTTGAATGCTTGTGGCCATTTAACACAGCAAATTTCTGACAATATTCTCTTGTTATTCCGTTTGCATTATGTTTAAGTACATTTACATGGTACAGAATATACAGTTCTTATAACTGAAGGTCACAGAGCTTAATTTTGTTTATTTGACTGAAGTGAACACCCTAAAAAGTTATGTAAATTATCATAACATTCATACGTCATCTATGAGAAAATCATATTACTTTAATTTTGAACTGGAGTTTTTTTAGATCCTAGGCACTACCTTTTGTAGATCTTGACAAACTTTGCAGAAATCCTACATTACATGATTACTAGATTGATTTTGCAGTACAATTTTCAAATTAAAATTTTTCTTCCCCTTTTCAAAAAAGGTAATGTAGAGAAGCTCACAAAATTTTTGGAAAGTATTCATTTGTGCTTTGTTATATGTATTTCAGGTTTATGATAATTTGTAGTTATTCTCAGAAGTTCTCAATAATTTTCTTAATTAAAATTTAACAACGTTATTAAGGATATTAGCAATGAGTCAAGTGGATTGACATTGTAATTTAACAAATAATAGCAATAAAACAAAATTGTTTTGCATTTCATTAATTTAAAAAACGTATATGTGATTTAGTGATTCTGAGAAACATTTACCAAATATTTCTTCCAGAATTTCATTGTTGGTCTCAGGCCAGTCAATGCGCCTGGCATGCCAATAGGGTAATCTGGTCATGGCTTGAAGCCAAGCAGAATGAAACACTGGAGGGTTAATATTTATATATATTTAAAAAAAAGCAATGTTCTGGTTCAAACATTACACAGGTCTACAATATTTTTGCAGAATGAGACTAAACAAGTGAGTGCTGAACTCAAATCTGGAATCCATCTGATTTTATTACGATATTTAAAAAAATAATTTGTAGGCTTGTGTGATCTTTGGAAATATCATTTGAGAACATCTTCTGATGTTATGCAGATCACACTTTAGAACACAGTAAAACATTAAGGATGAAAAATGTTTCTCTGCCAACTACTACACTTTCAATGAATAAAATAAATATAACAGGCGGCAACTCCAATCACCATTCACTTATCTGTCACTCCTAGTCGGCATCGTGTTTTCGGGGCTTTCACAGTCCTGGGCCGCGCCACACGGACGCGAAGACGGGGTGCGACGGGGGCAAGGCGAGCCGACACGTCAATAAAATGAATTGCACTGCACAACACAAGCTTTAGGGCACTATCCCTCTGTCCTTGGCGCATCAAGTTCTGAGTCGCTTTGCCCCTCTGTAAGCTCCACCTGAACATTGCTCAGCAACGTGGAGGGGTCGAGCTCGGGAACGAGGGGAACTGGGGCACTCTCTTCACCTGTGCTCTCCGTCTCGGTCCCGGTCCGTGCTTTGGGCGCCGCGCGCTGTCGGCGGCTCAGCCCCACGGTCGCGAAGAGGTCAGGACGCGCGGCGGCGTCGAGCGCGAGGTCGCCGCGCGCGCCGTCACGTCGTCTGCGAGCACGCTCGCGATTCTGCCGGCGCAGTCGTTCCAGGCTCTCCGGTGACAGTGCGGCGCGTCGCAGACGGTTGCGCACAGCGTTCTTTTGTCGCTCCAGCGCCAGCACGTCGGGCGCCAGGCGCGCGCGGCGCTGACGTTGGTACTCGGCGTGGCGCAAAAGCCAGCGCGCTCGTTCCTCGCCCGCTAGCGCCGCCCGTTGCAGTCGGGCGCGCGTCCGCTTCTCGCGGTTCACCGCCGCCAAACTCTTCTTCGGCCTGCCCCGCGCCATTCCGACCTTAGCTTACGCACGTCCCGTCAAAATCAGGCTTTCACAAATTGTCAAACGAATGATGCTGGGGGAAGTGTCGCCACCTGCCAGAAGCGCCTGCAATCTGTGACGATGCCGCTGCTCGTGTGAGCGCTTCTGGCGGCGGCGAGGACAATTAATGCTGTTGCTCCAAACAGGCGTGGCAGCTTTATGTATTTTGAAAGATTGTCCATTCTTATCCTGCCGATAATCAGATATCGAATCTACACGGGCATTTCAAATACATCCGTTTTGCAACACTACTTACATAATCTTGTAGCGATTGTCTTTCTGTAGGCTCTCAAGACACGTTTAAAAATACATCTTATGTTTCATTCATAATATTAATCCTAAAATTCTCTAGAACAATTTTTGTCAGTGATTGACGATAGAACACGCACAAAATTCGTACCAATTTGTAAACATATTCCTTAATTTTAAAGATTTTGCAACTTTCAACAGAGAAATGCCAAAAGAAAATGTTTCAATTTTATTTCTTCTGGTAGTCTGTATTACAATGGCATTCACTGTCATAATTTAAATATGTAGCCTTCCGTCAAGACACTCCGAAGGTCAACTTTTCTCCCCTATAAAGGTTGACTTTATCTTTAACCTACTTCTGTAATACCCCACCCACTTCTGCCATCGGTTATATAGCGTACACAAAACGTAACTATGTAAAACTTTCGTGATAATTTCTCGCTATTTACATAAAATAGTTGATTTTAAATGTGTTTATGACACACGCTTTTCGTTTACATGCATTAAATAGGGGAACATTCCCTGAACATGAAGGACTATATTACAAAAACGTCACCTTGTCAGAATGTCCCTTTGAATACATATATAAAGGAGAAACATTACAAACAAATACTTACAGAAACAAAGCTGGATGACATAAGCGTAGTAAGACCATACTACAATTGTTACGATAAACAGTACAGGAATCCACTTGACGCAGTTAACACACCATAAACACCTGCCCCTAATTCCGCGCGAACGTTTATTTTTATCTAAACTTGAAGACATCATACTTAAATAGCATCCTATTCTTTTACATCACAGAAGTATCAAAATAATAACAAAAACGTCAAATTAAACATCACGAAAAGTCAGCCATTCCACCCTATATCACCACCCATCCATACCATACATTTCTCTATTCTTTCTTTGGCCAAAACATCAGTGTTACCAACAAAACAAATTAATAAAACAAACTTTATAGTTCAAAATAAAATAGAAGAAATCTTTGTTGAAATGCGAAAAGTTTTGCCAAAATGTTGTTTTTCAGCCATTAAAACTAAATTTTTTATCCAACTCAATAATTGTGGCCATGAACCAATACAAATTTTGTTTGTCATATTATATGAAAATTATCAACACAAAATTAATTGAATATTTACTTGCCTTTGATGACCAGTTTACAATATCAAAATTTACATACCTATCGATACTTTTACCGAACGTTGGTAGAATGTTGATAGACGATGTTCAGGTATTGAAGTTATTGTGAATGAATTATGATACTTATTAGCGCTTAATTTAAATAACGCCAACCATTCTCGATAGAGACTTTCGGAAAGAATATTAATAGGTTTCAGAAGTAATACATTTTTTTCTACGATCGTTTGAAAGAGGGATTTTATGTACCACTATGCGTGAGTGAAGTTTGTCTTTTCATGAGACTCAGAAAACCGTGAGGTTGCCGTGAAAAAAAAGACTGCATGATGACGACACGCCACAGTGTAAAATAGTCATTATGATATGATAGTAAAAGTGACATTTTTTATATTGCGAGTAGGAGCCGGTAGGCCGAGTCGTGCAATCCTACAAGCAAAATAGAATCTCTTTTCCTACACGTGGCAAACACTTTTTAAGACAGCCTTACTGACTTACTTTAATTCGAGTACACAAATCACTTAACGATGCATTAAGGTCGGTAGTTGCTGCCGAGGTCAATTTTTTTTTCTTTGTTGCATTCACTATGCATATGAACATTTAAGCATCATCTCACTTTTAGCACTAGTGCAAAAATTGAACTTTTAATACACTACACATGACCTGAAAAGGCTGCTTTCACTTCTAGATGTCTGAAAGAGTAATTTTTGGACTGCTGTGATGTTGTAGTGTAAAATACTTATTTATATGAGTGGCAAAATAAAATCTCTTTTACTGTGTGTCATACATTATTTTTTAGACACCTTACTGTCATTTAATTCTAATTCAAGAATACAAATCACTTAATGATACATTAAGGTCTGAAGTAGCTGATGCAGTCAGACGAAAACATTTTGTTTTCTTTGTTGCATTCACAGATTTATACAAACATTTGAGCATTGTCTTTCTTTTAGCTTCAATGCTAAAAATTTGAGAATTTGCATGCTATGCAAATGAAAGAACATATACTTTCATGAAAGAACATATACTAGCATAGTAGCTGTCTAAAATAGTCTTCATATATGTTCTGTAAAATACAGGATACGCCCATTTTTCTGAGTTCCGTTCCATTATTTGGAAAAACTTTTTGGGATGTAGAAATGCCTGTTTTTTTGCTCGTGGTTGCCTCAAGAACAATCCAAACTTTTGTACTTGAAATAAAAAATTATGGCTGTTGAAAATCAACTTTTTTTTCCTTCTTTTTTCAAAATTCTCTTCACTTTATTGCTTTATTGTCACTTTTTTCAATGATTTCAATTTTTCAATTTTCAATGTACTTGACCCTTTGAGAACCTCAACCCTTAATTGCACAACAACAGTTGATGTTATAGAGAACTAAATTTCTTGTAAACTAGTTTTCTTTCCTATTTTTTCTTTAAATGATCAAAGTTACAGAATGTGAAATGTTTGGACGATTCAAATTTTTTGTTGTTGCATGCCCTGATCTCAAACGCAATATTTTGGGCATTTGGCTGCACTTCTTTCTTTACTTCATAACAGAAAAAAACAATTAGATCCTAAAGACTTGAGTCCTGTTGACCAACTATAATAAAAATATGTAGTAAAAGTGAACATCCAATAACAAGACATGTATCGTGATATTTCACAATTTCTCAGGGGAAAAAACACAAATTTTCAGGGGAAAAATTAAAGAGTCCTGTATTAAAAATATAACATAATGCGGGCACACGCCCACGCACACACACACACAAGAACTCTAGTCTAAAAATACTTCCCAGAAAGATGAATTAAAATAGTCTCTAACTAAGAAGAGTAGGAATGGAACAATAGCAATTCAAAGAATTTTATACACATAAGATAAATATTTGTTTATTTTTTATGACTGAAATTTTTGTTTCTTGCATGATCTTGATTGTTTCTTTTAGTTTGAAACATTTATTTCACACCCTTAATATAAAAAATAATTTGAATCCTCTTGGCAAGTATTTTATACACCTGTTACATTTCACCGTATTATGATCAGTTGAGTTTGGGCTGATCTGGATGGCTGAGTTGGCTAGAGCGTGATCCAACTCAGCTCCTCAGTCTAAAGGGTTTGAGTCCTGCCGTGGGCATGATTGTTGGTCCCTTGTCTTTCATGTATGTGGGTTGTTGCGAAAGTTCTTGTGAGTCTGCTGAAAACAGATGGGCGAGCCTGCAAGGTGCAGATAGTCGAAATTGGCATTCCCTGCATCTGGAAAAAGCTCCAGGAAAAAAAAGAAAATGTTGGTTGAGGTTGAATTGTAATGAGTTAGAATCTGCTTTTCCAACATGTACTAGTATTTTCTAAGGAGATTCACTGAAATCAGAATAATACTGTTGGAGTCAGTTTGCCGTTCTTAAATGTTATTGAGATGCATAATTTTAACATTGATGAAGCATATTTTTGTGAGTTTTCTAAAATAAAAATTCATGGGTTTGCGTTTAATTGTAGGAGTTGAAAACAACTAGTATTAATATATTCTTATTAATTGAATTAATATATTCTTGAAATATTCTGCATTTAAAAAGTCTATTCTTCACACAAAATTTACGTAAACAATTCTTGTTAGCGTGTTGGAGAGCACAGTCAGATGGCGATGATGATAATTTTTTTGGTGAGAGGAAAAATGCTTTGTGGTACCATCAGGAAGAAAGATGGATTGTGTGGAATTCTCAACCACTAAAAGAACACTCTTCTCTTGTGTCCATGCATCTCTCCATGGACACTGTCATGAGACACTACTTCATGGAGAGACTGGCAAGTAGCTGGACTATTGCATCAAATTAAATACGGACTCATTCATCTTTTTATTCATGATGAAGGCGAGGAACTCTTGTATTATGCTTCAATCTCTATATGATTTGAGCATAAGCTGTAACATTTAATTCACACCCTAAGCTTCGTTCAGTTTTCTTCTCCAAGTGTCTTTTTCTATGGATATAAATATTGTGTACATTGTATCATCACCATCATACCACAAAACTCACATTTGGGATCAATTGCTCTTCTAAATCTAAACTGATAAGATTTAAAGCAGCCATGACAGGAGAGCACTTCAGTAGTGTAGCTCACCTTGACTTCTGTTTAACCATGGTCTGATACATCTGGTGAGTACACATTTTTTGATGTCTCTATCCCACCTGTCTTGCCATTCTGCCAGGTGAGATATCCATGAGCTCTTCTTCATATCTTCTTTCGTCCTTTGCAGAGGTATTTCACGGAAAGGGTCAGTCAGCTTCTTTACTTCATCGTAGACTGCTTTCATTTCTCTAACCAACAGATCTATAGGGGGAAAATAGCCAGAACTCCTACTGCACAGTCAGAGACTGTGTGGTAAGGTTAAACTATTCTCAGCACTAATCTCCTTTGTACTTGAGCATTTTTCAATCACGTGCAAGCATTATCGAGTTTGTCAGCCTGCTCTGGAGCCACACACAATTTGGGAGTGAACTGCACATGAGATCAATCTTTCACAGGCTCCCATAATTGGCATGAAACTGGAAATATTGGAGCTTCTCTTTGCTGCCTTGTCCATAGTTTCGTTAATGTGGGGACCACAGCTGAGCTTCTGGTCAATCTCAACTCCCGAGTAAGTTATCAGTCATCTCCAAATGATGTTCAAGTGCTTCAAACTAGTTCAAATTTAAAATCAACACTACCAATGACCACTTTACGATCGGCCATTGGTTGATTACCCAGTGTGGTCCATGTAATACTCATCACAAGAGCCAGGAAGTTTGGAAAATGCCTTTTTATTATAGTTACAATAATGGACTTAAACAATAGGAATTGCTTAATTGTACTTCTGCAGTTGTTTTATTAGATTTTCATTTTGCATTTTTTTTTAGCTTCTGTTACCTATTTTTGGTGTTTTTGCCGTTTTTGTCATTATTTTCCTATTTTCCTCCTAGCATCAATCTTACTCAAGCTGGAGAACAGTGCGTTGCGTTTTTTCTGTCTGTGGAAACAAGGCCTGACAGGCCAGGTAGTGTTAAAAATATAAATGAAAAATAAATATGATTCCAGTCAAGATTTTTGATATTTTTTTCCAGTGATTTTGATTTGTTTGCTCGCGAGGAACCCCATCCTTCTTTTGGGTATGATCACAGATCCCATACGAGGATAGAGCCCTCTGTATATGATAAAACCTTCTCAGTGCTGGCGTTTATACAAGTGAGGCAAACAAAAAAATATAATTCCGTTTTCACTGATGCCATTTCCAGAATGAAAAGGGAGACCACAATAGCTTTTCAAAGAGATTTCATTGTGAGTAAAAGAAATTCATAGACTTCATACTGGGTGGTCATGTGGAATCAAGATTACAAAGAAAATATCATTTCCTTACACATGCTAATGAAAATTTTAGAGGTAGAATAAAAATGTGAATCAGTTTAATTAATAATATTTTACAATAATTCTTCTTCAATGTGATTTTTCATTGTTTAGATGTCTTTTTGCACCCCTACTTTAGCCACAATAAATGCCATTTTAGTAACAATAAATGCCTTTTTACCTTCCCATTTTAGGTAAAATAAATGCCTGAAGTTCTGAGCTCTACTCATCACAAACAGCCCTACCTACTTCACTTCACTTCACCTGGCTGAAATGCATTGCAGATTACATGATTTTCCATAAAAAAATGTTTAGATTGTAACCAAACTCGGGGAAAATTTTGAGATTGTGAACCTTGTTTTTCTCTGAATGGAAATTATTTGTTTATTAATCAAAATGATAGTTGACAATTATGATGTACATTCTGTAATGCTTTTTGAAATGCGAAGTAAATCAAAAGATAACATAATAGAAACACTAACAATACCAATTTTACAAAATATGTTAAATGTTTAATATGGCTTCACAGAAAAATGTGTTAAACATAACTCATAACTGCAATCAATGTTGAAGTTAAAATATAAATTTGTTAATATTAAAATAAAATAAAAAAATAAATAAAAAAAAATTCATTAAGATTCATCACTATTTCATTAAGATACATTCATATATTTCCATATTTGTTTGGTAGTATAGAGAATACGGACCTCTACCAAACATCTGCCTCAAAAATGCTAGAAATAGAAATCCAGCTCTGAAATAACTAATAATAAATAATAAGGAATAGCTACATGATTCTGAGCAATGGGCAGGCTACATTGTAGGTATTTTAAGTTTTCTCCTTGGGAAATAGGCTAAGAAGACAGAAAAAAACAATATGGTACAGGAAGATCACAAGGATATATTTGCCACACAGCACAGAACATACAAACAAATGCTTAAGTACTACAGTGCTCTGATGCTGACAGCACAGGTGTGGGCTCTTGGCAGCATAAGTCCAAACCAAAAACTACACAAAGAACTTGATCCTCAAAAGCAATCTAAAAAAATATGCCTATGGTTGTCAAGGTTTGTTGGTGTTAGGTATATTGGCCAGATGATCAGTCTTGTCAATTAAGCACATTTTGGAAGGAGTTACACCAGCGCATAGTACACTTTCTTGCCATCTGCTGATTTCCTGTCATCAGCTGTCACCAGCACATAGTACACTGGGTTATGTAATGGACATTTTACAGCAGAACATCTCATGTTGGAATAATTTTTCAGAAAGCAATTATCCAATTTCCTTTCTTAATGCATTTCTATCATTCTTGGGATCAATTCACAAAGCACTATACAAGATAGCATTCTTAGAATTGTTACAGTTACCATTCTTCTCTCATTTACTTTGGAATCCCGTAGTGATAAGATATGTTGATATCAAATTTATTGGTTCAAGGGACAAGATCAGAAAATTGATTATACACTTAAATGGAACGAGAAGGAAATGGTTTACACAAAAGAGTACAATCCACCAGAAAGCTCTAAATATAAAAATTGTAAAAAAAGTTCTTTAAGGGAAAAAGAAAGTTAATTATACATGCATGAAGAAAGCATGCATGAGTTATTGAGCATCTTGAATGCATATATCCATGCATTCATTACATTAGTTTTTCGCTTCCTTTTGCCATACTATTTAGTCTTAGAAATGTATCTTTACCATTTTTCTCATCATTGAGAATACTCCTAACAAGGTTTTCTCTAACTGAACAAAGTCTTATACACTTTATGTTGATTCTTATGTTGAATTATTACCCTTTGCACCTTAATGTTGTTTAAAGTGCACAAATAACACAACAAACAAGATCTAAGAAAAATATAAGAAGAAACCTTTTTAAAAACTTTCCTGTATCAACAAAATATGAATTACACTTTTCAAATTAAATTTCTCACTTAGAACATGCCCAGAACAATTACTTCATAACATAAATTCCACATTTATAGTGATATAGTCCAATTGGGATATGGTTTAATACTTTAAAATTGGGTTCCACCAGAAGTAATCTCTTTTATTTTTCAAAAAATTACTCTTTAGAAAATTAATGCTACATTTTTACCCTTAAGAAATCTATTAGACAAGGTGTCACAAATGGAGTGCAGGCAATGAATGAAAGCTTCTAGCAAATTCTAAAATGTATTTGCAGCAAAAGAAATGCATTGAGGTGTATTAAAATAAATATTATCACAAATTGAACTAAATATTTTGACAAATTTGAGACTCGTGGAAAAATTAAATTTATGAATTGCTATAAGTCTCATCTATTTATCCAATTTTTTCTAATGGCGAATTGCAGCCCCTAGAAACATCATGACAATGTCACTAGAGTGTAATTAACTTTTTGATATCATTAAATATATGGGATTTTTTCTTTATCAATCTCGTCTCAATAATATTTCACTACAAATTTTCTCCTTTTTAACAGATCAGACAATTAATTTTGCCATTTCAGACAATGAACATTTGGACTAGATTCAAAGAAAAATTTGAATCATACTTCTGGAAATTAATTTGTTTTTTAATTAGTTAAAAAAGAATTTCATTTAGTGGAAACAAATTACAATTGATTATTTGCTTTAATACCTCTTTGTAAGAGAAAAATAAATAACTTCTGCTTCCAGCCCTTCAATGACCTCATCCCCTTACATTTTCCACCTCCTAATAACATAATAATATTAATACATTATAATTACCTTAAAATTGGCAAATATAATACTTGATACTTAACAAATTAAAATCTACAATGAACTATTCTTATACATTTTTATATAGTTTATATTAAAAGGGCAATGTGCAAAATTTTAAGCAATCATTTTGTTGCCAATCAGAGAAAATAAAACCTAATAAATAATTACCTCGAAGGTGCAAAAAATGCCACGCTTATGTTCTATACAATGAACAAGTTTCTGTTTTCAACAATAATTTCACTACCAAATAATAAAAAACATGTCATCTCAACACTTTGTAAGTCACATGATGACCTGTCATGAAAAACATATCACCTATTTACCAAGTATACATAATTATTATTTTCTTAACTATAATTAGTACAAAGATGTCACTATGCAAGTCCACTGAAAATAGGCCATATCATGAGATTAACTTAACAGGAACACAATGGACTTGCGATATGAGATTGAAAAAATACCAAGTTTCTCGTTTACTTAACATTTACCATTAATACTAAAATTCATAAAAAAAGGAGAAATTAGAATAAAATGTAGGCCAAAATTAGATTTTGCTCTGACAATTACATGAAACCTTGATGATACACTAGATTATAGAATAGTAATCGCATTCACAAAACATTAATGGTGATTAAAGTGTTTTCAGCTTTCTCATGGCCATTACTTCATAACATTTGGAAGGGAGAATTTTGTGTTTGACCTTAACCTTTTGCACTTGCAAGGCATGTTGGTGATCATATGCCCTTTTGAATTTGGGAGTGTACAACCACTTGCTTGCCCTATAGCTTGGAAGACATCAATCTGATAATGGAAACAGTGTCTCATCTAGGTTTAAGTTAACTTCTCAAAATATATATAATTACACTTTTTTTTTGACTTTTCATTATGCCAGGATATCAAGACAAAATTTTTAAAAATGAGAGAGAATAATTTTTTTTACTAAGATGAAAACTAAATATACCTACTTCTTTAACTTCTTGATATTCAAAGTATTTTACTTTCTTGTATACGTACGCATATACAAATTAATATTTGCAGTATTGAGAAAGTTATGTAATGCCACAAAAAATGATTATGAGATTTCAACAGAATTACACTTTTTTTATTTTTTTTATTCAAAACATTTGTCTGTTGGTGAACACTACTAGTGCCTACACCATTTGTAGGATTTTTTCCAAAATTCGTATTCTTTGGATGATTTGGCTCCTCTCAAAGCTTGGGATTTTGGAAATAAAACATCATTTAAATTTTTGGGGATACTGTACATGAAGCCCTTGGGAAGTATTCAACATTTTCTCAAAAATGAATCGAAATATGATCTTCAAATTTTTTAAAAGAATAAAGTAAAATACACTAATAAAGATTGCAATGGTGTGTTTTTCACTGTTAACTCTGAATTTTTGAAAATTGAAAAGTTTCAAATTTTTACAGGGTTTTCTTACAATTACAAAATTGAAGATGGAGATTTTTCTTTCAAATTAAATTTGTTCTCCAATGTTTCAAATTAAATTCGTTTAATTAGTTCTTTCATTATGGTCATGCATATTGTTTTGAAAATTTTAGTAGTACAATATTGCATTAAATATGTGCAATATTAAAAAATAACAAAAACAAGATTTCTCAAAAACGACTCCAAATTTCCTTCAAACTTTTTGTAGAGATAGTGATAAATGTTCTCTTTGAGATGACATAAATGCAATTTTGCTCTATTCTATATTTTAAAAAAAATTACAAGCAAGCATTTTTAGAAATGCTGAAATGCCATTTTCTCAGGAACAGTTCCAATTTTTTTTCCTTCAAACTTTTAGTAGGGGTAGTGCAAAATGCACTATTTAAAATGATATAAAATTCATTTTGCTTTTGCTATTTATACTTTTGCTTTTTAAAAATTATGCACTCATACCTTTAAAAAGCACGTTTCAAGTGCTTTGAAATTCATTACTGCATCTGTGAGTGGAAGTAATTCATAAGACTTCTAATAAAGTTTTGAAAATTGGAAAGATTGCTGTGAAAAAGGGCTTCAAGTTTCACATTTACAGTAACGCTTGAATGCTATTTTCTTAAAAGTGGCCAATTTTTCAACAAAATTTTTTTAGAGCATGTTTTACTCTTTTATAATATTCCTAAATTAATATTTTGGCTCCACCAATTAAAAAAAATGAAAAGTCGATAAAATTTCAAAAATTGTATTTTGAGCAGTGCTAAATAGCAACTAGCAAGAGTATGTTGCAAGTCTGAAAAGCTAACCCCGGACAAGAAATAAGAAAACTAATTAGGACGAGAAAGTCTGCGCCATTCTGAAGCACCACTAGTTTCTGGATATTATAGTGGGGTTTTTGGACAAAAGATCTTGCACTCAAATGAATACAAAATTCCATAATAGTCAGAAAAAAGTAAGATGCAAAAACTTTAATAAATAGAATATCATGTATATTAATTGATGAGGTTTATTGTATTTATTCTCGTACTCTCCCAATAAGATAGTAAACCACATATATATATATATATAATATATATATATTATATATATATTATATATAATATATATATATATTATATTATATATATATATGTATATATAAATAAATAAATAAACATATTTTATATGCAAAACTAATTGTTAATTGAACTCATTGAACTCAAAAACTCATTGAAATCACAGATGCCTTCTGACCCATTGAGAGATTTGGGGAAGTCATCAAGGAGATGCCATCCAACCTGTATGACCATCATCTTATGCAACATATTCGAGCTGGAAGCCATTACCTGTTCTGTCATCTCACAGATGTCTCATGAGCTGTAGGGTGTTCAGTCCCAAAGCCTTCAAATGCAAAGAGTCACGTCAAAGTTATCAAAACAACAAAGAAAAGTTTGTTTCCTTTCTTTCCAGACAAAATTGTCTTAAACTTTCTGCAAAAATCTATTCAAAAGAATTTCATTTCAAGGGTAAATTTTTTTAGTTAAACATGGTTTGTACGGTTAATACAGTTATCAAATAGTACTTATAGAGGTGACATTTTCAAATTTCTCCCATTCTTATAGATTGAAATGTTTTAAACAATATAAAAACTATCAAAATTTCCAAATGTTTACTGAACATCATGAAAGGCAAATTGTTTAATTGTAAAACATACTTGAAGCCTGAAACACAATTTGAAGATTCTATAGAAATAATATTATTTCTTGAACTGAATGTGACACTGGTATAAAAGTTAAAAAAAAACAAACAAACAAAAAAATCCATCAAAATCCATTTTACATTTTGAAAGAAACCAATTTGCATTACCATTCCAATCTTTCAAATTGATCCAACCAGAGGCCATGTCAGAACAAGACACTATTTTATTACATCACATATCAGTTTCAGACTTACAGATTTTACATAATGCATTTATAATGAGCAACCTAAAAACACCTTTCTCCTTGCATTACAATAAATTTTCAAAATTCATAGATTAAGATAAAAAAACATTTTATAAAGTTTGTTTTATTTTGAAAAAGTATATTCAAAATTATTTTGATATGGTCATGGAATTCTTTATGATTAACTTTTCAAGCTCTACAGCCCTTACCCATCTCTACTTTCATGATTTGCCAGAAATACAGTAACTGGGACCTCACCCACTTGAGAAAAAGGGCTGCCACATTTCCTAGAAGTCTACAAAAAAATATTTATGAAACAAATTATACATTTATACACAGTATAAAAGAGCAACAAAATAGCTAGTTCCTTTAGTTCTCTTCTGCATTTGAAAGGTTAATCATATGCAAAAAACAGATTCACCAGTACATCTCATATTGCTGTTGAATCTTGGGTGTCATCATCTCTAAATATCAATTAATTCAATTATGTAGATACATTCTAATAACTTATGGCCTGCCTGACCATAGAGATTCTTGTGAAAATCCATGATCACAAGAATATTTCAATTCCTGTTTTGGTCAACTATTTATAAGAAATTCCTACATTATAATTCACATGTCATTTTTATATGAAATTGCAACAAACGCATATATATTAACAAGTTTCATGGGTATTTTTCAAAAGTCTCTTTCTGTTGGAATATTACAGAAAATTCTGCAATGTGGCAGTGTCTAGCACATTCATTATCTTGTCAACTACAATGAAAAATTAAACCTATGCATACGACTAATTGTACATAATATTTTATGTTTTTGTGTCTATATGATTTTACTCCATTAAAATTCTTTCATGTCACTAATTTAAAATGTTTAGAAGCCGAATGGGCTCTTTTCTACAAAGAACTAACTACCAAGATCTACATAGCGTAAATAAAAAATTGCATCCTCCCCATAAATTCAAAGAAATATGAATAATTTTACATTAATAATGTAAAATTTATTTCATATTATGTAGTAAGTTAATCACCACTGCTGAGGTGTATCAAAGCACTTGTTCTTTTATTTGATGGCAGCCCTTAACATTTTTTATGCAACATTGTGTCAAAATTCTAGTAAATCCATTCTAACAATATCCAATATGTTTGGAATGTTAATAGTGGAATGTTCTGTTACTTGACAAGATTAAATAAATAAAAAAGTGAACTGTCTAAAATGTTTCAATAAATATAGACAAACAACGAACAGATAAAACAAAACAAATAAATAAATAATAATAAAAACAATAATATAAATAATATACATATAAATAACATTTAATATAAATATATTTAATTTATATAACAATATTGCAGCAAGGAGTTGTAGGTCCCAGGTACTGCATACCATACGTAAACAAGGTGCTGTGAATATTTTTATCTCAAACTCAGTTGGTGCAAATATATGTCTATATACATGAGAATTACAACTAAATTTTTATTGTGGCTCACTGGGAGGCCTGTTGGGTACCACCACATTCATTTGGCTTGACACCTGACTCTCTCTGCAACAAAAGGAAGTCAATACAACTTGACATTAAACAAAATTAAATTTTTATACGGAGTATGCAATACTTTTATGTTAAATTGAACTCCACAAACCTAAATATGGTTTTACTAAAGAAATAATCTTATTTTAAGATCTTGAGAACATTTTCCTTTGCATTTAAAAAGAAATTTAAGGGACCTATTGTATAATTCCACAAAAAAATGATTGCAAATACTATTAGGTTGAATACCATCAAATAAATTAGAAACTAAAAATTTCTCATAATCCATAAAGAAAGAACTACATGAATCTGTTCAGAAAAACAGGCTTAAAACAAGAAATGTGGTTTAAAATGATGTAAAGGTTTCCACTTTTTATTATTTTCCACAAGCCATCATAAAATATTAAAGTATTAAAGTAGTTTTATATGCGCGAGAGAGTGCGCGTGCGTGAGAGAGTGCGAGTGGGTGAGAGAGTGCGAGTGTTAGAGTGAGAGTGTTTGAGAGTGAGAGTGTTTGAGAGTGAGAGTGTTTGAGAGAGAGAGAGTGTTTGAGAGAGAGAGAGAGTGTTTGAGAGAGAGAGAGAGTGTTTGAGAGAGAGAGAGTGTTTGAGAGAGAGAGAGTGTTTGAGAGAGAGAGAGT
>BOPP01000041.1:6410225-6424621 GCA_017312745.1 Gryllus bimaculatus
TATATATATTTGTGCTTAGTGCCTTATATATATATATATATAGTAAACTAGCAGAACCCGACACCCGACAGACCTTGTGCTGTCACTCCATCGCGCCCTCTCTTCCTATATATATATTTTGATGAAAAATATTTATCCACTTTTTCATTCTCAGGTCCTGGTGAAATCGAGTTGGTGGGAAAATTATTTGCCATGAGATTAACATTATTACAGACAACCATTTACTATGTATTATCGTAAATTTATTGTACCACATTTTACATTGTAAATTCTCATAATCATGGGAAGGATGATGTTTGAGGACATTTTGTGATGACGATGAAGTTTAAATGTGTTTCAAAAACTAAGGTCATAGACGCAAGTGTTAAATTATTTTAAGACTGGTAGTGCCAAACTCAAAGAATATTTTGAAAAAATGCAAAGTAAAATGTAAGTAAAAACTGAAAATGAACGTTTCCAAATACAAAAAAAAGTTAAGTAGAAAATTGACAGATATATACTTCAAAATCTTCAATTAAAAGCAATATAATTGGCATTATCCTCTTCTCTCAGATAAGGTTGAAGATAAGTCTGTTGTAAAAAGCTTGAAGAGAGATTTGTCATTTCCAAGTATCTCCAATAGAGAGCTAGCAAGGCAATGCCTTCAGCGGCTCTCTCACCACAGTGCAAAGGAACATGCTCCACTGCAAAATCTGTTTTGCAGTATGATATGGGTCCCTGTGGAGAAGATATCCGTGAAAGAAATATCTCCGTGAAGATGTCCGTGGAAGATCGATCTCTTGTTAGAATAATCTCCTCATGTCTAGAACCACGAGATGAAGAGCAAGGATTTATGAAACCCTTGATTCTCGTGAGCTTAAAATCTGAGTCCTGCCACTCTGTTTGCCATTCACTGAGAGCAGAGCGTTTGATAAAGAGCTTAGTGCCTTCTGTGAGGACTGTAAGGATGTCAACTCTATTTTCTTTGTGACGAGCTTTGCTGCCAGGACAGCTATTTCATTTCCTACTATTCCCACATGGCCAGGGATCTAACAAAAAACTAAGATATAACGGCGAACCAATAAATGATGGATTTTGAGATGTATGAATTCTCGTAGTATTAATTTTAACAATGGTTAATGTACTATTTACAATTTGGATGGTATCATTCTAAACAACCTGTAACAGGTGTACTTCAGCTTCTGGGTCAAGGGCTCTCTTCTCGATCAGATTTTTCATCCAGTTTCTCTCATCCTTTGAGCTAATGTTGAGATGGACCCTTGTTTTGCTTCTGGACATAAATGTAACTTCATTATCTGTGAAGGAGGGAAATAGAGGTAGAGGGAAATAATAGTTATTCAAATTATAGTTCTCCATGTTGTCACAGCAGAAGTACATGACTTCACGAAGGACATGATGAGTAAAAATAGCCCAAATCTATGAAGTTGATTTGTCCCTGAAAATATATTTTATTACATAAGAGCGAATATTCTGTTAACAATTATTATTTCTGCAGGTACTCAGAATTGAATTTGAAAATGGCTTAGGGTAGGGATCCCAGATTTAAAAATAGACTACACTTCTTCCTGCAGCACGTCACATTCAGTTTCTAAAGGTTTTTGATGTAAAAATAAAATAATATAAAAATGCACACACAGAAATACCGCCATGAAAGTACTCAGACAGTGCAATTCAGAGCGTTAGAGAAGTAATTACACATAGGAACAAGATTTTTCTATAACTATTTCATTATAACACTATGTCGTTACCAGGGCCCGACAATACAAATTTTTAGGTTGAAAAATCACTGTTTTGAAGACGTTTTTTCAAGTTTCTGAGTCAAGCTCACTTTCGATTCACCAGAGCTTTTGCTAGTAACTTTCTTGGACTCTACTAAACAAGTCAAAAACATAACTAAAATCTTAGGATTAATTTCTATTAAGAGAGGAACTTATTCGTATTTTGACTGGCCTACTTTTATGAGTAGGCTACATTCCTTGATTGTCATCATCACTGGCGTAACTCAAAGTCAGATTCTATTTAGCCAGCTGCTGTTTGTCAGAGTGATTTTCGTGTCTCATGATGTCACCTCATTACCCCCAAACCATAATCACAAGGTTGTGCACTAGTGGGTTGTGCTTAGGGTGTACAACTCAAGATAATAGAAAAAAATCTTATTATGTTAGGAATGTCCTCTTTTGATTTAATGGCATTCAATATTCAAGATATATGGATATGTATGAAATCATTTTGAAATCAATAAATGCTCTCTCTGACGTCTTGAGCGCACCTATACAGTGCACCATGTCACCCTTTTCAACTCTTTTAAATGCATTTACCATTTTGCCACGGATCGCTATGCTTCAGCATAGAGCCCTCATTTTCGCATTGCAACGAGCGCCACCGGCTTACAGTGCACAGTTCTGGCTGCAGAGCATGGCGACCGCGTGGTGTCTCAAGGGAATACCAATTTTCTGTCTTCATCTGAAATTAGCTGCAACTTAATTTTATGAATTTAGCATGTTATTGAAAGAATAAAAGTCCAGTCAGTTATCAATAGTATTGAATGCATTATTTGTGATATTTGAGGAATTTATTTTCATTTGATGTTAGTTTGATTTAAAATGTACATTTGATAATTCTCTCTGTAAAGTTGGCTGTTCAGGAAGAAAGTCCATCCTTATGTTCTTCCTCTGCACATGGTGTATGCAATGATCTTCCTAGCAGCGCCGGCTAATAGTCTATGAGTGTTGCTGTGAATACAAGTGTGTGTGGAAGATCCCTCATTACTTCAATATTTTCTAGGGTAGTGGACTTTTCGAAATAAAATAAATACATTTCATTGTCAGCACTAGTAGCAGAAATAACTAAGGCAAAATCTTGATAAAGAGAGCAAGATAGACAAGAACTTCTTACCACAAAAGGACAGTAAAGGATAAGGAATATACGAGAATTATTTTTAAATAAGGTCTGTTTTTTTATTCAAAAGAACAATACTGAAAATATTAAAATATTCATTATTCCATATTCTATATACTTTTATCTATTTTTCTACAAAATTTCCGTTTTTGTTCAAACATTGGTCATACCTTTCAACAAGTGTTTGAAGTCCAAAGCAAAGAAATCTGCCACCTATAAAGAAGTCCCATTTACGATTACAGTTTTCACTTCATCATCATTGAAACGAACACCCCTTTCAGTACTAAAACAAGTGAAACATCACGGTGCAAGGTCTGAACTGTAAGGTTCTTATTCAGTTGTTCCCATCCAAAAGACTGTCACCCACTGTATTTTTGCAAAATTGCAAACTTTACTGTCATTCATTGGATTATCACCATAAACTTCACAAATTTGACAGTGAATTTCTGCTGCTGACAAGTTTCTTGCACTCAAGACTCAAAATACAGATCGCATTTCACGGTCAGTGGGCGACTCAATTGACTTAAAACATAAATTTCTAGAGCTTAGCAAACAGTTCGATGTCATGGCTGCAAATGGTGTCTAAACCAGCATACTGGAAGCTAAAGTGCATTCCTACTGCGAGTAATTTTCCCTCTAATTCACAAACAAACCTTATTTAAAAAATAACTTATGTACATCCTATTTACTTATGAAAAGAAGTGCACAGAACAGAAACAGTAACTTCACAGGCAAGGCTTAGCCTTTTGATGTTGATGATGTAACCAAGCAGGGGGTCGTAAAAAAGGGGATATGGACTCTTATTAGTCATGGGTAGATTAGTTATTTTAAAATCAGACGAGCATTTCAGAATATACTCTTTTCTTGATCAAGATAATAAAAGTATACTCTATTTTTCTCATGACTTAAATTATTATTTTTACTTCAATGGAAAAAAAAGTGCACAAATATTTGTTCATTTACATTTTAGCACATAAAGGAACAATTTTAATTATAATGTTTTGAGAGAATGTCTACTTTACTAATAACAAAACTCAAAAGCAAAATGATGATTAATGCAAAGATTTCAAGATGTGTATTTTCTGTATTGCTTCTACATAAACAATGAGACTATTAATATATTTCTTTTGTTTTCAGCTATTTTAAGAAATATTTAGTTTAGACCGAACACACACTGGCTTTGAAAGGAGAGTGGTACTCCTATAAGATGAAGAACACTTCATTTTCAAAACGGGCAACAAAAAGGGTAGAATGTTCCAATGGTTTTAAAGATTATATATTGCCATGTGTTTACTCACCATGTTATTTATTTTCATCTTGCGCTCAGCAAGAGGTAAACATGCATAAAGTTGTTTTCCTGAGGTTTTAGCTGCTGCCATCAGGTCATCATCATTGGGATGTGCCAAAAGCCGCTCCAGCAATGCCTCCACATCCTCCTCACCAGCCAGCGAGAAAGGGGGAGGGCCCACCAATGAAGACTGCATACATAACATTTCTTTTTCAAGCACTATCACCTAACACATTATTAGCAGGCAGCATCAGAATCAACTCATGCAGAAGAGCAGTGAGCATTACAAATGCACATAACCTCAGGCAAAATTTCTTTCATAGACTCAGAAAGTCATGTCTAGAAGTACTTAGCACAGCACCTGAAAGCATATCAGACCAAATCAAAAGGAAATCAAACAGATTATAACTTGCTAACAATTCTTTTTCTGAATTTATTTTTCCAGTTGAAACAATTTTGGCAGGCAATTGATGACTATATCACAAACACAAGAACAATTATTGAAAGGCCAACCCATTCTACACAAAAATGAGATGAACCTTTTAGACATGAACGTATAAAGTGAATTTGTCTTAAGAAAGCACATCTTTAAGATGCATCATTTGGAGTTCTTAGTTTTTGTTTAAACAGTTACAGTAGCAAGTTGTTTAAGAAATAATTTTATCTCTTGAAATGACCACTTTTCCTTTCAACTCAAAATTTCACTTTCTTTGTTCACTATGCTCCATGCAGTCAGAATTTTGACAAGAGGTTCATATGAAAAATGAATGTGAAAATATAGCAGAAATAATTACCTGATACAGTTAAATATTACTTAACCTTTTCAAGGCCTCTAAACAATTTTAAAATATTAAACTAATTGTGCCATAACTTTCACATACACTTACTTTCTCATATTATTGGTAGCAATTACGCAATATTGTAATATTGCACCTATCGTTCTAACATCAGCCTTCACTTGAAAATAGTAGAACTATAAAACTAATTATACAAAAACTATGAACATTTTGAAATACCTGTACCTGAAATTAATGAAAGATTGCATTGAATAGAATACATTAAGAAAGAAATATTAAGCTTCAGTATTGAATGTAAAGGACAGACAAGAAAATAATTTTAACTTTGTCACCATATAAAACAAAATTAGGCAAAAACTTCTAATGTTTTTAAACCCCTCTTCATGAAATGATTTAAAGATCTCACAATCATGAAGTTGCCACAATCAATTTTTATTAGTGTACTTTGCTCTACTGTTTTCAGAGTAAATCTTGTTTATGAATTTTTACAAAATTGTCACTAGTCAATCAAAATTACACATCTTTTAAAAAAATTCTACATGACATTAATTAATGCCGTTATTTAGAGTAATAGATTTCATTAAGAAACTACTGGAGCTATAAATGTACATCCTTTCTTGCATTTTTTCTAAATTTCGATAATTCAGCAAAAATGAGACCTGTGTCATTCTTTTAAGCATTCCTTCTTCAATGCAAGTAAAAAATTTGGAGCAGGATTTGAGATTTTTTTATTGCATTAATTTTATGTACAAATTATGCAAAAACCACTAATTTTTAATTCTTTAGAACAGATTTTGTTTAAGCAAAATTCTCTTTTTTCAATTTTGTAATTTTGAAATGTTAAAATTATGCAATTTTCGAAAATACTGAGTTTTTGCCGGAAATGAGACTAGCACCACTCTTTTTGGTCTGTTGATACAAACAAGAAGAAATTTTAAAGAAAAATGCATATTTTGCTAGCAAACATTAATTATTTCGCTTACTTAGTTACTATATTTATTTTAATAAATTTAATTATTGTGTATATTAAATAAATTTTGTATTGTATGTTTTTATAAAAGTGGCACATGGGGGTTAATATCAATTTCCTGTATTTGAATTCACACATTTAACACAAACATCATATTCATTTTGAAAATTATGTGTGAATGGATCTTGAAAACCCTGAAGAACTAAGATACATGACTTCAACTTCCACAAGACAGAGGGAAACCAATGGAATGTTTAAAGGAAAAAATTTGAAGCAGTTTTGAAAAAATGTTGTTTTTAATGTTTTTTAAGACTGCCCATATTTCAGTCAAAATGATGTGGAAACAACTATAATATTCAAGAAATTGTACATGATGTTTATTAAAGAATTAATTTTGAAGAATAAATTGCATTTGAAGAAAAAATTGCTATCTTCAATATTGAAATTTTAGGAAGACACCAAAAAAATTCAAATATTTGTAACTTTTGAAAATGAATAGTTAACAGCGAAATCAGATCTATGCTGCCTTTATCAATGTCTCTATTTCTACAAGAAATTTAAAGACAAAATTGAGTCTTTTTAAAAAAAGTACCTCAAAAATTTGAACCACATTTTCAATATTAGGAGTCCAAAACGTGTATTTCTGTTGAAATCTCGAAATCGATTTTCTGAAACTTTCTCTTGTAGTGTGTGTGTATTACTTTGTATATACCTAATTATATGAGAAAGTAAAAAGGTTATCCAAATCTGCTCCAGAGAATTTAACATTAGGTTTGGACGGTTTAACATGGTATACAAAATTTGTGCTACCTGTTATTAAACAAAGAGCTGCTGATAGAACATAGGATTTTTTAGTGATTTCACAAACAGGCTGAAAAAAAACAACAACAACAACGAAAGATTCTAAAAGATTTAAATTTTCTCCAATACATCATAGATATTATGACGGAAATAAATTTTTACATCACAAAATTTTAAGAAATTATTTTGAAGATTACTTTCATAGAGACCATGAGATTTGGTTGGTTTGGTTTACGGTCATCTTCTGTTGATTGATTAGAGAATTCTGGGCATGCCAACTTCTAACGTCATTAGTTCCATAAGCCTAGAGCTTGTTTTTTCCTTGCAAGGTGGTGATGATCATCCCTCACTAAGATGGTGAAATCTGGCACTGGATAGGGAAAACCCCGCTACCATCGCATAGCGGGATTTTCCCTATCCAGGTATCTCCCACCTGGTAGTGTAATGCCAATTGATGCGTGTGTAAGTCAGGGGTGAAAATAGGAAATGGAAGGGGAAGGAAAGATTGTGAACTGCCTGTTGTCCATTTGTTAGATTACTGCTCTGGCATTCACCAGGTATTGATGGGAGAAACCATGGAAAACTACTAATCAGTGTAGCTGGACACTAGAATTCTCCTCTAGACGGTGTTAAACTCGACTTAACTATTATTATTTAGCCAGTGTTGAAAATCCTGCCACTGTCAAGACTGAAACCTAGGACCTCCTGGACAAAGGTGCTTCAGTCACCTTCACTTTGGCTTAAAGCAATATTCCTGAACACAAAACTGTGGAAAGCATAACGGGTCTACAAATACAATTCTTGAGAAGCCATAAATGACTTGGTCATATGTTCCTTTGTTTAATATTTTATCAGAAAATACAATGAAAACCTGTTAGATACAAATACAACGAAAGAGGACTTAGACAAACAAATGAAAAGAACAAATTGAATACAGAGAAGTCTGTGTCAATTGTAACTTGATTGTGACATAATGACTGTCAAGAAGATTGTAAATGTAGACATCAGGAGAAAACTTAGTATCTTTAAAAAAGCTCTGAACTTTCTTAAGGTACTCGTCATTTAACATTTTTATTTGTGACATACATCTGAAATTAAACGTGTACTTGTAGAATTAGGTATTAACAAATTCAAAAATATATATTGATTAACAGAGCAATTTATAATTGATAATATGTATTTTCTAAATCAATTTGCAGTTCAGGCAAAAGAACTGAGTCTTATGCTTTCTTTTTTATTAAATAACAGAAAGATATCTTAAAAATTATAAGAGTTATGATGCTTCAAGTTCATCCCAACAAGAGAAAAAGTAACTTTAAGGAACAGCCAGATTAAGATTCATTAGCTTTAAAAAGGTTGTCTGCAAACACTAAATTTTTAACTTTAAAAAAGAGTGTCCAAAACGGAAATTATACTTTGAATGTGACAACGAAAGGACTTAAATTGCATTTTCACACAAATTGCAATTTTTCACAAATTTTTCAAGAAAAAAAATCCATTTTTACTTTCATTTTTAGCGATCATGGCCAACTGAACAGCAAATGGTCATGGGGCATGGTATATGGCCATATGCGCATGTAATCAGAAAAGTACTAATAAATAAAGAACTGAGAAACCGTTTTAAGCATTGGAAAGCATACCTCTAAATTCACAAGAAACAATGAAAAACAAAAATTCCAATTTTTCATGGAAAATGCCATTTTGAGGTAGACGAGTATGTTAAGCATAAGTAAAAATTCTTCATTTATTAAAAAATCTAAGTAAGGAAGCTTTTGTGTCAATCTTTTAAATAAAATGCACAAGGAACACTCCTTGACATTAAGATCCACCAACACCCAGAACAAATGGCTAAAACGGATACATTATGAATGAGTTCAATTCAAGAAGGAAAAAGAAGCTAGGTTTGCAGATGAATGGGAGACGAAGATAGGAATTGACTTTCTCGTATGAAGCAATGAACATGATTAGTAATACAGTGCCATTGAAACTGAATTGTTTGAATAAAGCTCAAATAATCTATACTCAAATATCCTAGATGAAGAAATGAATAAGGTGAATTAACTTAGAATCAGATGATTTGCAAATGAAATAATAAAAGACAACTTGGCAAAGCTTTACATGCATTAGTGGCATTGTTTAATATTAGTAGGACCCAGATTTTTGGGTTATAACCCATTTTATTCTTAACATCAATATTTTAATACGCATATCTGTTTCAATCATTTCTGAGCCAAATATGTGATTTCTATAGCATTAAAAACAGCTAAAACAGAGTAAATATAAATGTATAAAAAATAAAATTAAAGTAAATAGAAATATATATTAAAAAAAAATAATAATAATAATAATAAAAGGAATATCAATTTTTGAGAAAATCAGCTGAACGGTTTAGATGCTAATGTTGACTACAGATTGACACACTTTGGTTGGTCAGTTGGTCAGACATTTTGCTGTCAATCGATTTTTTTGGTATCGAGTACCCACAAAACATGGTGTCTGACTACATAATGTGTTAAAAGGAAGGTATTTAGTATATACAGGAACAAGACTTATCCTTTTTTACATTCTGAGGGCCTGGCAATAATAGTTTTTATGACTAAAATTCACCATTTTCCGGGAAGTAAGGGAGAGAAAGTAAAAAATAACAAAAAGCTACAATGGGCTAAATCTACTTTTCGAAAACTATAAAATGTTTACAAAATATTCAAAATATGGGCTTTAGTTATTAGCATGAGTCAAAAATAATGGGTACCTTGTAAGGCTACTTATTCTTTATGCATAACTTTTTTTTGCTTCAATTTCTGGAATCTGTATTTTAATTTGTAATCAGAATTATAATCAAACCTTTCGGTATTTATAACAACCACCAAGGCATCCATACCAAAAACCACATTCTCCTAACGTTTACATATTTTATAACACAAGATTTTTTTAACAACCAAAGTAATTTTTTCCTTAGATCTATTAGATACAAAATATAAAAAAAATCAATCCACTAATTTAATACTTATGTTTATTATGTGTATAACGTCTAGAATCACCCTACGACAAACTTATTTTTATGATTCTCTTTATTAAACATTGAGGTGCACTCTGGCAATAAACCTGTAAGGAATATTACTAAAACGGCACATTCAGCACAAACAGGATGAAGCAGCAGAAGCCACACCTTAGAAAAGATCAGAATGATTTAAAATGAAATAAGATGAGTGATTCACTATAAGCACATGCTGAGATGATGTGACGTGCACTTTCAGCAGCCAGAGCTGAAACCGGAGTGCCTGCAAGCAATTGACAAATGCTAAGGAAGTGTTTTTGGTGAAAGGTTAATGGAATCAGTGTGAAGGCAACTGGATTTGAGGGGGAAAAAATCTAAATTTTGCGCAAGGTTGCCTCAAATTATTTTTAAAAGAATAATTTAGTAGTTTAGTATAAAACATGAAAATAAAACGTTTGCATCTTCATCCAACTTTGTAAAATTGTCTCAAAACAAATGAAATAAGTTTTGGAGACAAAATAATAATAATAATATTAATAACAATAATAGTAATAATGATTATAATTATAATAATAATGCTAACATTCCTCTTCCTACTTGGAAATTCATTAGTACTTTAAAGTGTAACATTAACTGATGGATGTGAAATACTACTCAACCTGCATTACCTATATGGCATGCATCATTTCCAGCTCTGGCAAAGATAAAAGAGAAGACGAGGAGTAGAAGAAGATAAGTGAAAGAAGAAAGCAACATGCAACTCCCTGCAATCCATGAGCTGGCAGAGGAGTCTCTTGGTGCAATTGCACGGGACAGGGTTACCTTGCGACTGGGCTGGGGTGAACGCTGGGGGGAGGGGGGTAGACTGCGTGAGGGGGGCAGGCCTGGGCTAGGGGCAGCTGGCATTGCCCCAGCACCTGCACCCCCCTCAGGTAATGCCAGGTTGTTGGCAGAGCCTGCACGTTTCAGCCCACGAGCGTGGGCAGCAGCCGTTGCCAGCAGCCCGCCCAAACCACCACGGCGCAGGCCCTCCCCACCAGTTCCCTGTGGACATGGCACTAAGCTGATAGATGCAGACTGTCATTGCTGCTTCAGCTGCTGGCAGACTTAGTGTCCCTCCCACTCACTGATGCATCTTTCGCACTCAACATGATAGCTCAAGATGATTCCTGCAAGACACTTCTGTTGATCTGATCACATTATTAGCTTGAAAAATTTACAATTCATTAGGAAACAAAATTATTCCAAGTCTGTTGGAATTGATAACGCTTCAGATAAAAAGTTCATTCTGGTCATGAGCATTTTTAGTAGAAACAAAAATTTGGGACTTGAAAACACCATCAAATATTACGTGAATACCGAAATGAAATAAAATAAAATAAAACGAAAAGAATGAAAAGAAAAATTTTAGATAATTCCGAAATTTGAAATTCACCAAATTTTTAAACACAGTTGAATATCACTATTCTGTCTTTGATAATGCAACATGAAATCACTGCTCTCACCTGTTGCTGGGGCACTGGGGTGGGCGGAGGCTCTTCCTCTGCAGCTGTTGTCACTATTTCTGGCTGGGCTGACAACCGTCTAATTGTGGTCGATGGTTCACCTCCAGAGCACGCAGCAGCTTCCTGGCAGCGTGCTACACATTTTTTGTGGCAGGTCATGGCACAGTCCCGACACTGCACAGCATCCTTCAACCAAATCTAAAATCCGAGAAATCATTCATAAAATGTACAGAATGATTTAATAATAGTTTCAATATCTTTCCAAAAAGCAATGTTTGAAGTAAGAAACTACTTTATGAAAGAACTTATTCCAAGCAGTGATATTATTTTACTGAAGAATGAATGCAATTTATAGAGAATATATATAAGATAGACTTAAAAAAATGCAATCAAACAATTTTAGGATGAAACATCAAAATTTTCAGAGAATAAATGAAGAAAATCAATTTTGATTATTACCCCCAAAATGCCCAAATTAATTTTGAGCACACAACACTTGCCCATTGTCGTCTCACTTGTGAATAGCACAGTAATTGTTAGAGCCCTCTGGCAGCATGTTTTTGCAACTTTTAGTGCAACACGATTGTTGTGTTGTTAAATATTTGCTACTAAGGCAAAGCACAAACAGTTGGTTATATGAGCAATTTTTTTTGTAAGAAAACTGTTAGAACTTCGCTGCGGTCCAACCACTGTTTACTATACACCAGCCTCTCTTTCTGACTTAACCACAGGCATATAGTAGCTAAACATGGTTTTAGATGAAGATTAGAACTGATGCCAAGTCATGGGTACACCCTGGCCAAGAGCCATAACTATCACGGGGAAATCAACATCAGGCATTGAAGAATGAAAAAACTTGCTTATATGTTTTGTTTAGAATGTCTATGTCTATTGAAGAAATAAAATCCACAAGTATTGCAAAAGATGCAAATTTGAGTTGACGAGAAATGCATGTCCTCAAATGAGGACACTGGGAGTTAATGGATTAATTCTTTTGGACTCACTTTAATTTTTTCTTCTGTTATTAAAAAGGTGTAAAATTAAGCAAAATTGTTTCTTGTGTTATACAGATTGATCGTATTACATTAGCTATTATACTTAATTAATATATGTTGATTCACTAATTAATTAGTTTTGTCTCTATCATTACAGTACTTTTATTTATAAAATAATTTTTTAATGATGAGCTATATTCAGAAATTTATTTACAATGACATGAATACTAAGTTAGCAAATAGAATTATAAAATCATCCTTTTAAATAATTCTTTGAATAAAGCATAAAAAAATCTATAATTTGGTTGGCATGCTTCAAAAGAGACTTTTCCTTTTATCCTTTTAAAACTTGTACAAAATACTGTTGGAAGTACAAAGAGATCTTTATGAACACAAAGATATCAGATATCAAAAGAAAGTGTAATTAATGAACAGACATTTCTTCTACAAAAGAGGTGTTCAACTACCATGAATTGTGGAAGTGCCACATTCGCTGCTGCGATGATTCTTCTATTTTCCCCTACCTGGCTGTGTCATCGAAGAGAGGTTTGGAGATGGATAGGAAGGGAAGAGGAAGACTATATTATCCACACAAGTTTTCTTGAGCCCTCGCTTCGCTAGTTGCGAGAGGAGTGGGGAGTTGGGATATTTTGACGAAAGGAATTGTGCATCAAATTTGTTGTTGCTTTTTTGATGCTAAATAGTTTGTATTACATGGGAGTGAACATTCTGGTTATCAGATTTTGTTTAAAACATTCATTGCTATCAATTATTCTTAATTCAACTAATGTTGGCAAAGGAATGGGAGTGGGGGTAGGTATTCCGTGGCTCATCAAAACTTGCGCGTATAATACATAGTCCTTGGCAGACTAACATATGCCTGGAAGGGATCAGAGAGCTCTACTGATCATAGCAGAACCATGGATTTTATTCTGGCCCATTCCATAAACTTACTGACGTTAAATATATCTAGCAAATTTCTGACAACGACCTGAGATTGAACCTTTGACCTCCCAGTCACCAGCCTACTTGATCATAAGGTCGGTATATACTTAATGATGATGGTGCTTTAATAATAACATGGAAGTATTTCCTTTTTAACAGCAACATTTTTAAAATGTGTACATTGGCACCATCTCATTTTTGGCCATTCACACCATCTCATTTTTTCTTTGTTTCCCCAGTATGCTAATGTCTTTTCTGCAGAGAGCACAACATGTTGGCTTCTTTGTTAAATACAAATATATATTTCTATAGTAGAGAGTGTAATTTATATTCCTAGAGCAACTTACCTTTTTCCCACAAAATTCACATTGAGTGGCCCGATTAAAATGTGTTCTCAGAAAATCATGGCGCCGCAAAGGAATTGCATTTCCAGAAACAATAATAGGGTTGCTGCTCAGTTCCCTAGGGCTTGCGGGCCTTGAGATTTTAGGTGTCTGTTGCTGAGCTTGTGGTGGCACCATCCCTGCTTCCACAGGAGTGAAGAGGAAAGCCAGCAAGATGTCTCCATAGCAGAGACACGGTTCAAAGCCAGAATGCCCAGCTAGTGGGTGGCTACGGCTGAGTGCTATGTGTGGATCCGGGGGAAGCAGAACACATGGACGCAGCTGCACAGAAAGTAATATTTTATAGAACATTCATGAAAGTTGAAACAGGAATGAAGTGACAATAACTTGACTCATTCAAGTTGACCAGGAGCAATCAACATGTTTTAAATCTATTAGTTCTTCACAATTATGATTTCAACAGGCCTATATTTCAACTGAAGTAATAATTTTTACTTGAAGTATAAAACATCCTAGACACAGGTAAGACATAAGTAATAATTTACTATTTATTTATTTACAATTTATTTAAAAAAAATTGAAGTCTTGAAAAAAGATTTCAAGCTTGGATTGAAACATCAATAAAGTAAACAAGTGGTTATACCAAACTGTTAAGAATATGATTTTATTTATTTTTATTTATTTGTTCACTTACGCTAATTGGCTTAAATTTTCACATTATAATTATAATGTATTATATACATGAGAGCAAAAGGCCATAAACAGAAGTATACAATTGATATTGATATTGATATCTATCTATCTATCTATCTATCTATCTATCTATCTATCTATCTATCTATCTATCTATCTATC
>BOPP01000041.1:6424731-6460987 GCA_017312745.1 Gryllus bimaculatus
CAATGTTAGCTATTCTATTGTATGGCCCAAAGATGACATAATTCTTGTTGGAATTATTCACATTCACATCTTCTTGTATGCAAATTAGGCCTGGCGCAAGACCAAATTGCTCTAATATTTCAGGCGAGTCGATAAAGCCATTAAATACTTTGTAGAAAAAATAAGGTCTATGATTTGTCTCCAAGTTTGAAAGCTATCAATCTTAAGTAGGTCGTAAACATAATCAGTGTTTGATTGAAGTCGTAGGCTTCCGTGGCCAGAGTCATGCGAGTGATCTGGGCTGTCCGGGTGACGCCGCTTTGAAGGCTGAGTTGCCGACGTTTTGCATGCCAGCCCTGAGAAGACCACGACAGGATGGTCGAAACGTCGGCAACTCAGCCTTCGACGCGGAGTTACCCGGACAGCCCAGATCACTCACATCATCAGGTTTGTCACATTTTCATCTTGACAGTAATAAACTAAGGATTTGCAGAACTTTCGTTGAACTCTTTCAATTCGTGTAATATGTTGGGCGGTGTATGATGATCAAATTATGCTTCTGTTTTCCAGCATTAGTACCACAAATGCAGAAAATAAACGAGACAGAGTGTTGATGCTTCTAAATTATTTTCTTTATTTGAATATGAATCCCAAGATTTTGTATGCTTTTTTAGAAATTTTGTCCACATGATCAGCAAAAGTAAGTTTCTCATCAATAATTATGCCCAGATCTTTAAATGAATTAACAATTGGTAAGTTTCTTCCATCTATCTGATAGTTGACATTGTATTGACCATAAGCACGAGAGAAGATTATCACAGCATATTTTCCAATGTTCAAGAATAACTTTTTATCCATACACCATTTCTTGAGTACAGAGATGTGGTGTTGTAGAATAACCACATCACTCTCGCTCACAATAGTTCTGTAGATCTTCATATCATCAGCATATAACAAGAATTCTAATTGCAATCCTTCACCAATATTATTTATAAAAATACTGAATAATATTGGTCCAACATGAGTACCCTGTGGTCTACTGGACAAAACATCATATTCATGTGATAAATGACCATTAACTTTCACTTGTAATCTCCCACCTGTCAGATATGAACAAAGCCACTGAAGGGCTGTTAGTCAAACACCATAACTGCTCAATTTTGATATCAATATTTCGTGATTAACTTTATCCAAGGCTTTACTGAAATCAGTGTATAAAGAGTGCACATTTTCACCTTTGTCTAAGGCATTTAAGATATAGTTGATGTATATGAAGAGATTTGTAGATGTTGATCTTCCTCCAATAAAGTCATGTTGTTTATACGAAAATGATATTTTTGAAAGGCTTTTGTCAATTGTGGGAGAAACGATTTTTCAAAAAGTTTAGCAAGTGAAATGTTGAATGCATATGGGCTATAGTTATCACTTTAGAACTTGTCTCCACTTTTATGTAATTGGTATGATATAAGTGAAATTTCCAGGTGGATGGCAAAGTAGGCCCAATGGAAGTGATTTATCAAAAATGGTGTGCGATCGGTTTACATAATCCTGCAGCACAGTTTTTTAGTAGTATGTTTGGTATGCCATCAGGTCCTTGTCCTTGGTTGATGTTAAGTTGTGTCAATATATGAAAACATTAACATAGGTGACTTCAAATCTGGAGAGCTTCGCATCTGGATACTCTTTGCCAACATCACTTCCGGTTGAAGATCCTGTAGGTTCATCATGCACACTTCGGAAAAAAGCTGAAAATAAATTTCCAACATCTACTCCATTACTTGCTACAACATCTTTCCAAGTCACCTTGGAGGGAATATCTACATTATTCCGATGTATATTTTTCATAAAATTCCAAAATTTTTTAGGATCCAAGTTCAGGTCATTTTTGGTTTTTTCTAAGTAATTTTTGTAACAGTTTTTGCTTAATTGTTTACATTTTGATCTAAGTGTACAGAAAATAATATAATTACCCAGACTTTTTCTCATTTTGTAATTTTTGTGAGCAATTTTTTTTGTGTAGTTAAACATATTAATTCCTTAGAAAACCAAATTGGAAAATCTGTTTTTCTTCCATAGTTTATTGGAACAAATTGATTTATGGCCCAGTAGATCATGTCACTGAACCATTTCATTTTATCATATATGTTGTCCAATTTATATAGCTCTATCCAATTTATTTTCAGAAAGAAGTTATTCAATTATACATAATCAGCATTCCTGAATAAATATGTGGGGAGATGTTTGGTCTCAGGCTCGCTCTGAACTCCAGATTAATGGATCATGCAGGATGAAATATATCCTCATACAGAATAGCAGGTATTTTATCAACACGAGCATCCACATCACTGAAACAAAGGTCTAGTAATCGAGCTTGGTTATTACAAATCTTGTTTAACTGAGAACATTCCAACAAATAGAATCTTTCATAGAGGAAAGATTCACAATCCAATTGTGGTAGACTACTGTGAATGTTATAATCACCAGTTATAATCAATCTGCAGTTTGGATATTTGTTCTTGTATATTGGAGATAGTTGTCAAATGTTCACAATAAATATCAAGGTGGGATTGTAGAGGGATGTATCCTTACAGTCTTCTCATACTTTTCATGATGTGATATTTATATGTTCAAAGTTTTAACAGACAATATTAACAAGTAGAATTATTAATTATTTTTATACCATTCGTTAACCAATACATTGTAAGAAGCAAAAGATTATTAAAAGAATTCAATTGTAGAGCTGAGCAAGTGTATTCTTTAGATATTCCATAACCACAAAACTTGTGAATCGCTTTACATAAAGTGAAGACCTACTGCTAATTAAGTATTTATGCTATCACTTTTTTTAAAAGGCAACCTGTCTGCAATCTTTTAAAAACTTTAAATGCTTTAATGGCCTACACGTTACACGATTCAGTGTAATGTACTCGTCTAAACAACGAATATTTTAAAAAAGGACTACTTTTTGAGCAAATCTTGTCTATTCTCTTTTTGTCTTCATTGGCCAAATGCCAATGTCTTCATTTGATTCAAAAGTATGCAAATCTACTTTATTTTGTACAAGTTTAGTTTAAAAACATCCAAACATAATTTTAAACAGAGGGCAGACGGCATGCACCACCACAATGAATGCTCAGGACAATAGATTTAAAATTTTATTTTTAATCTTCTAAATAAAATACCTGGTATTTACATTTACCACGGAAAGTAAAACAAAACCTCTTACCTGATGGGTGAGCGGTCCAGCAGCTTGACATTCAGCTAATAAAGGGGCTAAGGAGAGGCTCACGTGGCCCAGGAGCTGATCGGGTACAGGCCCTGCAGTAGATGCAGGGCTCGCTGAACCTGATGTTGGTATGGAAGAAGCAGAGGAAGTTGCTGTTCGAGGACATTGATCTCTTGCACGCCCCCACACACTGACATTGAGGTACCGATGTTGTGGTCTCACTTCAAATTGCAATGATTCTTCAAACGAGATAACCTGAAGAAAAGTTATAAATTACTGCAATTAATTCAATTTTTTTAGCAAATTGTTTCAATTTTAATATGGCAGAATACTCCAAATATCGAGTATTTATTAAAACTAACAATGCCAATCTTAGAAACTAAAACACTATTAACATAAATGCTTGAAAATTACATTCATAATGTTTCTATTAACAGTTATGTTCTATTAAGGCCGGTGAAAATTATAGCAAATCTACAGAACTCTGCCAACTTCTTATTAACTATGTTCCAGCAAATGTACTTGAAACATACAAGAGGAGGCAATGATGTCTCTTGAGTAAAGGGTATTTAAATGCAAAAGATGAAACTTGAGAATGACAGTTTCCACAATCAAGATGGATTTGATTTGAGATGGACTGCTATCAAGATTTCTGCTGCCAAGTTCCAACAAAATGTATGGAAATTATTAAACAAGTGATGTGAAAATAGTAATGAAGCTTGAACATGAAGACTGAAGAAATTGCAGCAACTGTAGGGATTAGTCATGGTATAATGTCACAAAAGTCAGTTAAATGCCTTGAACATGTTGAGTGTAGCCTACTGGCATTCCATGCATGCATCTTGTTGCCCGACAAAAGTGACAATCTACATGATGACACGCACTGACTTCATCATTAGTGCTGCTCATGATGACATTAAGTGGGCAATAGCAGGAGATGAAACAAAGTGTTTCCTGGACTCAAATACCTCAATGTGTATTTCCTGTACTTTATTCCATTTGTTTTAAAAAATACAGTAGTAATGTAATGAAAAGGGTGGTAAAATTCTCAGGGTGGTATCCTCAGAGTGGTATTTTGACAAGTTAAAAATAAACAACTGTCCCAACTCAGAGTGAAGATGATGCGCAGATGCTTTAGGAAGAGTTCAATAGATTATTTAAACAGGTGTTAAATATTAACAAATGAAAACTATTAAGATATTTCACTAAATAAAATGAACTTCAGCATTTCTATTCACTGCCAATCACAAATATAGTACACATTTTTGCAATGAAACACTTCACCAACCTAAAAAAAAAAAGTATTTCAACAATCACAATATTAACCTTATGAACACAATACTTACTTTAATAAAAGGCAAACAGACTAAAATCACTCAATACACTGATGTACAAACAATATTTTTTTTAAATCGATATTTTGTTTATCAGTTTGGTCCTCAGATACTAAGGATAAAACTTAAACAACCTGAAAAGTTGCAACATAAATTCTATTTATACGATTCTTAAACCATTTTCAAAACATCATAGCTACTATATTCACAAATATTGTGAATGAGCATACTTTACTGGAATACAACCATGAAAATCCTGAAAGCAAAGTGATTTTATAGTTACACACATACTTCATGGAAAAAACAAAAACAAAAAAAGAAAACTTGAACCCTAAAGAGAAACATCAATAATTCAAATGAAACAAACAATATATTTTTAATAATATAATTGTTGATCTGATTCTTACATTACGTTACTTTACTGTACATTATTTAATTTTCGTGATTCCTAATCGTTCAAGATAATGGATCTTTGAATATCTACCACATCACTCACCCAAACCAGTAACTTAACTCTAGATAACTGAAACTTGATATTTCAGAATAAAATGTAAGACAACAGATTGATAACTTTATTAAAGTTTTTACATATATTACTAATGTAGGATTTCCTTTTTTACACTATTGTTTTGATACCATTAATAACATTAATTTTGAATATAATACGCCATCAATTGAATATTTCATATTATATATAGGCAGAAATTACTGTGTTTCCTTAAGAAAATATAAAAACGACAAAGTACCTGGGCTCGAGGTAATTCTTGTGTTCGCTGCAGTTGCAATCCTTCATCATTGGGATCTCCTTCATCAGTACTCCGCCTATGCTCGGGACTGGCTGACTGGCTTCCACTGCCACCAGTACTAGGCCGCTTAGCAGGAGACCCTGTCACATTTCAAAATGTTCCAAAGAAAAATCATCATAGAAACACACAAGTGTACAAGTGAAATTGCAGATTAAATAAACTACTAAAATTATTAAAAATAAACTAAGTAATCAAGGGTATAAGACATGTCAAAAACAGCAGCATCGGTAGGAAGTAAGTTCATTTCAATTCCATTTGAGAGGTAGATCATTGTACTTATCATTGTCATCCATTAGGATATACCGACATCCCCCTTTCTGAGTTCTAACACTGCCCTCTGACATACTGATGCAGCCTGTAACTCCTTCCCACCGCTGAGGTCCATTTAAGTTCTGTTCAAACACAGTCGTCTCTACCCCATGGGCCTGTAGCAAAACTTAGATCTGATTAAATTCAGGGAGGAAAGGGGACTGTAAGGTGATACGCATGTCATGGTCTGTGGACTCATTGATCACACTTAACTTCCTCTGTCCAAAGGCAGTCCAAATTACCCTACCAATCCTAACAACAATGGGAGAAGGGATGAGAAGGAAAGGCTCTTTTATTAAGAGCTACATGGTGGTTTGGAAAACCTGAACCACAACACAGAAGCTACCTCCAAGACTATGAGAGTCTTACTAATCCTTCAGAGAGAAAGGAAGATTACTGTATGGGTACAAATTACAACATTTCTACTCAGAAGAACAGAGTATAAAATTAATTAAATAATACACACATTTGATGGACTATTGTCTATTTCACAGTATACATAACTGAACAAGGGTGTAGCCAGAGTATGAGCCAGCCAGGGTTGGGAAAAATACTTTTAATTTAGTATTGATATACTTTGCCAAAATGCCATGTAAATAGGTTTTTAAATACATACACAAAATACATTAGGACTCAGTGTGCTAAATACAAACGTATGTAAAATACTTAAAATACTCAAAATACTGTAAATATATAATAATTTTGCATTGTATTATTGCAACAACGAATTGTAATTATCAATTACAATAAATTAGTAATTGACAGTCATACAAATTTCTGAACAATAACTATTGTAATGTATTGTAACAATATGTATAAATATTTTCATATATAAAATGATATCAAAAATATGTCTAACACAAAGAAATGGAATTTCCTTGTAAAATAAGTAATTTTTCAAACAAATCATCACACAACAAACTCCTAGTTGGCAAATGTATAAAAACCTTCAAAGGAAAACAGTCTTTCAACTGATGTGGATGAACATAAACTAAATGAATTTAGAGTACTTATATCCATAATAGTGGCAATTTGATGGTAATCATGAGATACTCTCGGAGATGGTAATTGAAGCATCCATGCAATTTATGCCATGTAATTTAAAAATTTTGTAAAAAATAATGTAATGTAAAAAATTAAACTAGTGTTATAACAAATCAATGACTTTTTTTATTGTCGGTAGAGCATTTTTAATGATTTAGATTTATTTCAAAATTTAAAAAATCCAAATTCAACTGCGGAAAGGAGCTTTTATTTATGTTTTAATGAGGTGCATTCACTAGAGGAATCACACAAAAAGAATCTATCCTTGTCTTAAATTATCTTCCTCTTCTTCATCTGTATTTGACGTATTTTAAGTATTTCTTTTTTAAATACATATACTTCTAAAATCTCTAAAATACATGCCCAAAATACTCAAAAATACAGTTTCTCAAGTACAAGTATTTAAATACTGCCCAACTCTGGAGCCCACAAAAATAGGTAGTAGAGAAAATGTTTCAATGTGATCTTATTTATTTATAAAAATATACAGGATATACCTTTTAAAATTTTACTTAGCATAATACACAATTTAAAGCAACCTGTTTTCTCATAAGACAGTTTATTACTCCTGATTGAATGCTGCTTGAGCTTATGTAAACATAACTTTTCTTTTATCTGCGTTATATTTAAACTTTTTATTTTAAATGCAAACAAGATTCTTTCAAATGAAAGGAAATTTATACAAATTGCATTACCAAACAAATAATTTGAAAATTTTTACCAAGCATTGTTTTAATTCAATTACACCAAAATACAATGGTTTTATGGTGACCAGTAACCAATTGTTTTAGGAAGATCTGACAGTAAGTAGACTACTATAAGCACTTTGAAAAGAATTCTGTATATTTTCTATAATTACAAATGGAGAAGCACCATCCTCCTTACCAGGTACAGATGCAGGGCTGGAGCTCCCGCTGTCTGTGTCAGAGCCTCCCTGCCCAGTTGCCTGTGTGAGCGCAGGGTCAACAGACAACTTCCGACGCCTAAGGACAGGAGATTCTGGGGCAGCCAGCCTTCCTTCCCCCTCCTGGGGAAGTGAGCAGTATTGATAAAATACTATTTCCCTCACATATAAATCCAAATTTCAAAAATGTTTTAAAATTTGAAAATGATTCTGAATCAAGAGTGAATTATTTCAATACAATAAATTATAATAACATTGTTATAAAAGAACCCACTTGTAAATGTATCCTGCTAATAAAGAGACAATATGGGCAGTCCAAATTTCCTATGTACAAATGATGGGCCATTTCTTAATACATCTGAAAGATACACACTTGTTCAAGTTTCCTGCCCATAACATACAGAATATTGGTCCCAGAGTATTATTTTAACATCAGACAGAGACAGAAGACGAAATGAAAAATTTTCTCATACATCCAAACAGATGACTCATTCATTTTACTCTCCAGCACCTCTGACAAAAAACTGCATAAAAGGGGATTGCTGTATATGGAAATTAAGATTTAGAATTAGAGGTACAAAAAACCCAAAGTAAGAATCACACTTCCATGTTTAAATAAGTCAGTCACTGAAACAACAATAGTGATACAAATTAACAACACAGATGTGAAGTTGTTGAATTTGGAAAATGGATTTACAAGAATTACATAGGTACTTGTGGATTAGGAATGTTGTAAATCAGTAATTTTATTTTTCTCATGTTTTTTCATTTTTCTCATGTTTATTTTAATTTTTCATTTGATAAATGAAATAAAATTAAAGAGAAGACTGAAGAATCTAAATCTACAAGTGATTTTCAGATTTCACAAATGCAATTGAACCTTGTTATAAAAGAATCCGTGTGTAAAGGACAATACAAAGAGTACTAGGAAAGTTTTGCAATACGACGCAACCGTAAGTCACAGGAGGCTGCTTGTCGCAGGGAGCTGAGACATGTTCATACTTACACAGTAGCCGCTGTGCGACGTCTGCGGGTTCAGTTCTTTGGTGACAGTGGCAGTTTGAAGTGCTTGCTATGGCTTCGTGGTTTAGAAGTGAGATTCAGGCAGTTTTGCGGGTTAACTTTGCGCATGGTTTAATCGTAGACCGGTGCTTTGAAGAATTGACTTTTGCACTTGGAGATGTTTGTCCACATCGTACAACAATATTCAGGTGGTACAGAGAATTCCAAAGGGGAAATTTCAGTTTGGAGGATGCTGAAAGTGTGGGCAGGCCACGAACATCAATCACAGAGGAAACCATTGCTGCTGTGAGGAAAATGCTTGATGAAGACAGACGAGTGACCTACAAGCAGATAGAGGATACCTTAGACCTTAATCCACCAGCAACTCGTTCGATTCTGCATGATCATTTGCAAGTGAAGAAACTTTGTTGTCTCTGGGTGCTGCACACACTGACTGAAGAGCAGATGACACGTGTGACTTGGTGCTGGGACATGCTAAAACGGTTCAATCTTGGTATGTAAACAGCATCGTGAAAGGTGACAAGACTTGGCTGTACTATTATGACGTGCCAACCAAGACTTAAAACAAAGTTTGGATTTTTGAAGATGAGGAGACACCCGCGCGCTCTGAAAATTTTGATCTGTGAAGAAGAAAAAGATAGCTGTATTTTTCAAATCGAGTGGAATTGTGGGAGTGTTGTTTTGGAGACACAAAAGACTGTCACAGCTAAGAGATACGCAGAATAGTGCCTGCCAAAAGTCATTCAATCGTTGAAGAATCTGCGGCCAAATTCAAGAATGGACACTTGGTTTTTCCATCATGACAATGCTCCAGCTCACCACGCCATAGCCTGCTCGGAATATTTGACCACTACAGGACTGAAACTTCTTGAGCACCCTCCTTACAGTCCAGACCTCGCTCCTTGTGGCTTTGCACTGTTCCCAAATGTGAAAATGAAGCTGAAAGGAATGCAGTTTTCCAGTGATGAGGACCTTCTGAGGGCTTGGGACAATGAGTGTACCTTACTCCCCAGTGAAACTTGGCAGAACTGGTTTAGGGATTGGTTTCGAAGGATGGAAAGATGCATTGAATGTGGTGGAAATTACTTTGAAAAAATTAAATAAATAAAGCTGTATTGCAACACTTTCCTAGTACCCTTTGTACAATCAGTTCAGAGTCATAAATTACAGGGCACATTACCTGCTAATTGTTGATGGAATATTATTGCTTAAGGTTTTTTCCCACACAAAGTGTCTAAAGTTTAAATGACGAAATGAAATGACATGTAACAAGCCCGGTAATTAATTAGTTTTACTATCAACACCTGTGTCAAAGGTTGCACGAAATTTACATCTAGAAACACATCCTCCCAAAAATAACCTAGTACATCTGTGTGAGATGAAAATTTGCTGCTACTTCCCTATGTATTCAAAGAGATGCGTGTGTGCGTGCGTGCGTGTGTGAGAGAGAGAGACGATACGAGAGAGAGGGAGAGTGACGATACGAGAGAGAGGGAGAGTGACGATACGAGAGAGAGGGGGAGAGAGACCATACGAGAGAGAGAGGGAGAGAGAGGATACGAGAGAGAGGGAGGGAGAGAGAGACGATCGAGAGAGAAGAGGAGAGAGAGAGGGAGAGAGAGGACGATACGAGAGGGATGGAGAGAGAGAGAAGGGAGGGAGAGAGAGACGATACGAAGAGGAGGCGAACGAGAGAGAGAGAGAGACGATACGAGAGAGAGAGAGGAGACGATACGAGAGAGGAGAGAGGACGAATACGAGGAGAGCGAGAGACGATACGAGAGAGAGAGGAGACGATACGAGAGAAGAGAGAGAGACGATACGAAGAGAGAGGAGAGACGATACAGAGAGAGAGAGAGATAGAGAGAGAGAGACGATACGATAGACGAGAGAGGAGCACGAGAAGAAGCGAGAGAGAGAGAGAGAGACTGATACGAGGGAGAGAGAGAGGACGATACGAGAGGAGAGAACTTGATTACGAGTAGAGAGAGACGAATTTAACTGAGTCGAGAGAGAGAGAGGAACGATACGAGAAGAGAGACCGAGAGAACGATAAGGACAGAGGGAGAGAGACGTCACGAAGAAGATGCAAACGCATAACGAGAAGATGAGAGAGGAGAAGACGTATGAGGCGAGGTAGATAGAGCAGAGACATAAGCATACGAAGCGATGACGAGAGAGAGAAGAGACGGATCGAGAGAGAGAGAGACGATACTCGAAAGAGAGAGAGAGGTGAAGATATCTTCCCGATACCGAGAGAAGAAGAGACGATACGAGACGAGATGTAGACACTTCGACGAACGATGAGTAGATAGACGAGAGAGAGCAGAGGACGATACGAGAAGAGAGAGAGAGAAGCGATGAACGGAGAGAGATGGACAAACGAGAGGAGAAGCGATTGGAAGAGAGGAGAGACAGATGAAGAGAGGAGAGAGCACAACGGTGTACGAGAGGAAGATGACAATGAGAAGAGAGAGAAATACGGATCGATGACATGAGAAAGAAAATTGAAGAGAGAGACGACGGACATGAAGAAGAGAGAAGACGAATTGATAGTAGACAACATCTGAGAGACGAAGCGTACCCAAGGTGAGTAGTAACGAAGAGAGAGAAGAGAGCGCATACGATGAAGAGAGAGACGATAGGCGAGTGAGAGTGAGATACGAGAGAGAGAACGATGTACGAAGAGAGGAGAGCATGTGAAACGAGAGAGAGGACGATACGTAGGACAATAGAGAGAGAGACATAGGATGAAGAGATTACGAGAGACGAGTGACGAAAGAGAGAGAGAACTGATGAAGAGAGAGACGACGATGTGAAAGAGAGAGAGACGATGTGAAAGAGAGAGAGAGCGATGTGAAAGGAGAGAGGACAGTTGAAAGAGAGAGAGACGATGTGTGAAAGAGAGAGAGACGATGGTGAAAGAGAGAGACGATGGAAGAAGACCGATGTGAAAGAGAAGGGACGATGTGAAAGAGAGAGAGACATGTGAAAGAGGAGTCAGACGATGTGAAAGAGAGAGAGACGATGTGTGTTGTGATGTGGAAGTGAGTGAGAGAGAGAGGGACGAAGAGAGAGAGAAGAAACATTTGTGAGAAGGGATTGGAAGAGAACAGATGACGGTCGTACCTTGGCGTCGGCGCGAGTGGCGGCGGAGGGGCTGGGGGTGAGCACGGGCCGGGCAGCATGGGGCCGAGCCGGGGCCTGGATGGGGGTCGGGGGGGCCTGGGCGCCGTCGCCCGGGTGCGAGGGGGAGGCGGGGCGGGCCATGGCGCTCGCAGCAGGGCGCGCCGTTCCAGGCGTAGGGTGCAGCGGTCGCCCCTGGGCGCGTGCGCGGCGGCGCGGAGCAGGCGGGCGGCCTGCGCGAGGGACGCACGCGCCGCCCGTCACGCAGCAGCAGGTCCCGCGTTGCCGCACGGCGCGGCGGCGAGCCGGCGCCACGGCGCCTACCGGCCGCACGGCTCCCGCAGCAGCACTGGCTGGTAGCCGCGCGGCCACGAAGCGCTGCTTGAACACCACGCCCAGCGCCGCGCCCCCGCCGCCGCCGCCGGACTCCGCGCCGGCACCCGGGGAGACCACCGTCGCGTCCAGCGTCAGCCACGACCCGCTGTCCGCGCGCTGCACCACCTCCACCCACGCCGTCGCGTCTGCGGACACGAGCGCCACCGGCCGCTCTCTAACACTCTGCGTGCGAAAGCACGAGAACATAAAGAGGTGGGGACTTGACGAATATTGGAATAATAAAGACGTTTCAAAGGATGGGGGGAGAAAGATACGATAGCGGAGGTATGTATGAAGGAGTGATAGTAGAAGGAAGGAGAGGGGGAGGAAAAGAGAAAGATAGGGTAGGAGGCTGGAATGGAGGGTAGGAGGAATAAAGAAAGGGAAGCACAAAATGAGAAGGGAAGGTTTGACGGGCGAAAGGGTGGGACAACATGAGGAGGAAGAAAGGAAGGGAAGGCACAAAGAAGGAAGAGACGAGAGAGCAGAAATCAGAGAGGGGAGACGATAGAGAAATACAGGAGAAGAAGAGGGAGGAGGTGAAGGAAGAGAGAAAGAGAGGGGGAGGAAAGAAGGGAGAGAGGAAAGGAGTAAATAAAGGTGGGAGGAGGACGAACGGATGGTGGGAGAGAGGAAGGAAAGGAAGGAGGGAGTGAGGGAGAAAGGAAGGAAAGGGGAGAGAAAGGAAGGAAGGAGAGGAGGGAGGAAGGAAAGGAGGGAGGAAGGAAAGGAGAGAGATGAAAGGAGGGATGGAGGAAAGGCGGGAGGGAGAAAGGGGAGGAAAGGAGCGAGGAAGAAAGTAGGGAAGGAGAGAGAGAGTAAAGGATGGTGGGAGAGAGAGAGGAAAGGGGGAAGGGAGCGAGGATGGTGGCAGGGAGAAAGGGAAGAAGGGAGGGGGAAGGAAGGAGAGAGGAAAAGGAAAGGAGGGAGGGAGGGGAAAAGGAAAGGAGAATAGAAGGATGGAAGGAGAAAAAGGAGGGAAGTAGGCGCAGGGTGGAGAGGAAGATAAGTTTGTTTTGTATGTGAAACTGCATGAATGGACACATCCAGGTAAGTAATTGATCAATTTAATCAATTACCTACATCTAGCCAAAATGAACATATGCAACTTGCACAAAAATTTTAATAATATTTGATGAAACATTGAAATTTTAAAATCTTCATGACACTTACCAACTGCCAAAGAACAATAAACATATGCAGGGGGTGGATTAGGATAATTCAGGCGTGTGACCTCCAACACGGCAACCTGCAGGGATCCTGCAGGGGACTCTCTGTTCACTCCATCTCCTTCATCCTCCTCTTCTCCAAGCCCAGATTTACGGAAAAATGGTTTATAGCGTAGTTTGTAATGAGGCAGTGTGTGCTTCTTTTTTAGAGTTTTTCGGATCTGAAAAATTATGGTTTATAATTTGGTTAATATGTTGATTTATCCCACGAAATATTTAATTATGATTTAAGGAAGAACAAAGTTACTTTTACTTTTCTAAACAGGCAAGCCCATTATCACACACACAAATGACACACAAGTGCAGTAAAAGACAATCTTCCTTTAGTGAAAGGCTGCAGACAAGTGGACCGTGCCCTAAAATTAAATGCCTTTTTGTGAGTTTAATGTTCACCTGCAGCCCATATAATTATATGAACATGTCCCTTGCATTCATATATGTGCACTGTCTCAAAAAAAACTTCTTTGCCTTCTCAGCAACCAGCATTAGGTTATCTGCAGCACTACCTGACCACTCGAAATACTGGCAGTTATCTTATAACTTAAGTGCAAATTGCTGGGCATGTCTGGTTCACGGCAAGAGAGAGTCCCTCTCAGCATTTTGTCTCAGGATTATGCAGAAAGTAAATAAAAAACATTATCAGGATGTGGGACAATCCAGGAATCTACACACAAGTCATTAGATTTAACAAATTACACGTTTGTTTTATATATATCATTTTATAATAATTTAATTCACTTAATGGGTGGATGGCTCAGAGCCAGGGCTCAGGGAATGGATGACTCAGTGCCAAAGAATGATAGCCCAGCGTTTGGGAAGAAGTGGGAACAATTCCCCGTCTGTATTGAAAGTTTTCATCAGTCTTTCCTTGGTTGTCGAAGGGTGTGGACGTGTTCTGGGAGGCTCCACAGGTAGGAGTGATGGGCTGCTGCTTAAAGGTATTCAGGGCGCGAGTTGGGAGTTGGGGGGACACGGCTAGCACACTTGCATGCAACAATGCATAGCGTGTGCTAAAGTAATATTGGTAGTCTTGGAGCAGCATTGTGTGTGCTGCAATTCTCGCCACATTTTTATTAATTGGATGTGTCAAAGTGAATCCTGCTCCTGGAGTGGAAGATGGAAATAAGTACAATAAGTGCAAAAGAAATGAGAGGCAATTTCAGGAGTTGAAGTCAGAAGTAGCGGATACGCAGAAGAAAACATGCAAGCTGAAACAACAAAATGCAACATAGAAACAAGGAGCTAGAAGTAAAGCGTGTTTGAGAACAGTTTTTAGAAAAGGAGGTGGAAACAAGTGACTCGACTAGTATGTATGAGGAGGAAAATTCAGGAACAGTTGAGGAGAACATTGGTGCGTGGGAGATTGCAGAAGATCTGAAAAGTAAGTGTGAAGTACTTGTTACTGGCGACTCAATTGTGCGACATGCAGGTAATTGTGAAACTGTACAAGTAGAATGTTTGCCAGGGATAAGGACACAAAATGAAAAGGTATCTAGAGAAAAGTAGTTTAAGGTTAGCTGGTTCAGTGATTCTGCATGTTGGTACAAACGATCTGAAGAGCAGAGATGTGATTGTATTAACAAGAGGAATATACGCATTAGTCATGGCAACGCAGAAGAAATTCCTAGAAGCTAAAATCATGCTAACTGATGTGCTAGGAAGAAGAGATATTGCGTGAAGATACATTAGCAAGGTGAATGAATCCTATGAATGGGTGGCAAAACAAAAAAAAGGTAATGTTTGTGGACATGAACTCTTAGATCCAAGATGGCACGAAGCATAATTCTGGACCGAGAAGTGGCTTTGGAAGGGACAGACTGAATTTAAATCAAAAAGTATCAGCTACCCTTGAGTGGTTGTTCTCAAGAAACGGCGCGAAGTATGGCTGGGGAACATCTCCAGACAGGGGTGCCTGACATTTCGTAGCGGTGGATGTAAAGGGGAAGTCTCTATTACTTTTGCAGATAAATTGTAGAAGCTTAGTAATTAAATATGACCAATTTTGGAATTCCAAAGATAAGTATTGCCTTGATATTGTAACAGGTACGGAGTCATGGATTAAACCTGAAATTTCAAATGCAGAAATATTTTGTTATGATTATGCCTCATTTAGGAGAGTCAGAGATGGATGCAGAGGTGGAATGTTTATTTGTGTTAAATCTAGTTTGAATGCAGAAAAGGTCTGGAAAAATGCGGAATTTGAAATGTTATAAGTAAAAATCAAATGCAAATGCTCTAATAGAACATTGGAAGTAATAGGTGCATACAGATTTCCAAATGAAAACTTAGAAATGCTTAATAAACTTAATGAGCTAACATGTATAGAGAGCAAGAAAAACAAGTGTTGCGTAATCGGAGGAGACTTACATACTCCTCATGTAAACTGTGTAGGTGAGATGACTCATGAGGAAGGGCGCAAGCTAGTGTAAACGAGTTGGTTTGGTAAAATGGATTCACCAAGGTGGTTACCTACTTAAAACCAGATGCAAAGACAGATTTTTCCCCTTTTTGGTGGCAAATTTCCTGCAGCTTCCTGTTTAAATGCTCTGTTCAATACAGGGACAGGTTGTACACTGTAGGAATACTATTAGGTCCAGTGGATGATCTCTCATTCAACACATATATTAGGCGGTTACAATATCACAAAAATCTATTCTATAAAAAAGGTTCCTCTCTGAATAGTAGTTGATAAATCGGTCTGTAAAGGGGAGAGTTTGGAAATAGATACTTCAGATCCGCCATCCAAAATAATGGCAGTGGACAAATTTTGCATGTAGTTTGTAAGAGTAAAAATCTATTACAGCAAAGCTTGCTCAATGCGGCAGGCATGTAATTTTGGAAATAATTGTTTTGCATATAATGTTGAAATCTGTAGAACATGAATATAAACCACAGTCTTGGCAAACATACTTTCTAGATAATAGAATTTATTTAAAAAAAAGTACATGCATGTGCATTAATTTTTCCAAAATCTGTACGAGAAAATTGAAACTGTGTAAAATAAAAACTCATTTTAAGGTTTTAAATTCCTCTACACAAACATTTTTAAATTTCTGAACAGAAAATGCCACCGATCGGGACTTAAAATGAATTCAGAGCAGCTGAAAAAAATTCTACCTCTACAGATATAATTATACATAACTCTTCCCACCACGCAGTAAGAGCTTAATTGAAATATAAAATACATACGTATCGTATATAAAGTTCTTTCCAAGGAGCCTGTGCGCACATGAACATTCATACTGTGCAGCCAGTAATGGATTCCGGAGAGGGGAGGGGTAAAGGGAATATGCACCCTCACCCCCAAATTCAGCAATGCCATAAGACAACGACCTGTAAAACATATTTATCAGATTTTGATTGAGTTATGCATGGGCTCTGCGACAGCAAGAATACAGTTGAGATTACTTCTGCTTCAACAGTATCTGCTGATCCTAAATTCTGAGTATGCATTTTCTAAGAAGCAGGGGAAAGGGTTTTTAAAAATTTGTTTAAAACATTTGTTGTCTACATAGATGCAATGCTTCTCCAAGCCCTTTGGGGGTGTTAAGTGCTTTGCGCTTGGAGTAATCCTCCACTAATTTAGTGTGCTAATTAGGAGTAATCCTATATTACTAGTAATGTCATAATCACGTCTCGTCATAATCAGTTGTCAAGAGGAGCGCCAGGTCGCATCTCCACATACGCACCTCCTTCCACACGCTCATGTGTCACCACCCAGTAGCCAGAATTGGGAAGAATAAAGTTTAGTACGCTTCACAGAGGTTGGACTAACCCCGGTGAAGAAGGCAAACTTGTTTTTTTGTAACAAATTTCACATGAAGTTCTATGAGGATTCTACACGAATCGAATCAGGAACCTTAGAGATGAAAGGTAGGTGACTTTGCCACTGAGCCATGACAGCATCATTCAGAGTGAAGGTCTATTTGTCATAGAGGCACAGCATTACATTGCATTACATTACACAGTATTAAATTGAACCAATCTTGAACAAGTTTCATGAGATAGTGGTTTTTTTCCAGAGAAAATTTTAGTCTTTCCTTTGCCTACTCTTCTTCATGTAATATTATAGGTCACATTATTTTGTATATTTTTTCTTAGTTTAACAGAGTTTAAATAGAAAAAAGACTGTAGACTTCTTAAATTTTTTTAAAAGTATTCACCAATTGAATTATAAATAAAACACAAATATCCTTTCATTTTTTGGCAATCAGTATGTTTATCATACAAAAAAAAAGGATATTTTTCATACATGACGTTTCATGTTTGGTTACAAATATCTTCAGGTGAGACAATTCAATGAAAAAAATAACTGACAAGTTTAAATCTGAAAATAAAAAATGACAAACAAAATTTTGAAGATTTTGAATAAAAATCTCAAAATGTAGTTAAAAAGAAAACAGAATGAAAAATCACTAAAAGAACAAGTATAGATGAAAAAATACATACATAAATAGTAAGTAATAACAACATATAAAATAGTTGAAGAGAACTTATCAAAACATGTTTCATTATGCATGTATTATACGAGTTCTTCCCCAACTACTTTTTATATTTTGGGCTTACTATGTAACACTTTCCCAAATGTTCTGATTAGTGTTTGGTCACAGCTGACTAACAGCTATTGTTTGACAATTTTTGTACTTTTACTAAAAATAGAGCTTTTCCTCTTTAGAATAATATATTTTATCAATAGGCAATATTTTTTAATTCGTTTTTAAATTCTTAAAATCTATGCTTTTTCAGAAGAAAGACCTTCAATAATTACATAGGCTCTTATGTAACCATAATTACAATATATGTTATTTTTTTATTACTTCAACTTCTCTTCACTAATATTACTAGATTTCTTTCATTATCATTATTATTACATCTTTTACAAGTGTTGTTCAAAGCTTATACAATTGCAACCTTTATTTTGGTGATAATTTTATTTAGCAAAACATCATTGAGAACTCTGAGAATATAAAGTTTTAAAACTCTACATCTGGAAGTCTAAGAATAAGCAAGCATTACTATAAAGTGCAAAAGAAAAGGTTTTCACATCCAATGTATGTAAATAGAATCCAATCAAAGAAACTAAGTGATCGAAGACATATGTGATTAAATGTGTTGATTCATGCATATATATTTGCAAACAAGAAAGTAATTAATTGAGAGAATTAAATTTAGTTTTCAGTAAAATCATTGAGGCAAGTATTGCTAGTCGAGATGTAAATAATTAACTTTGAAAAATATAGGTATATTAGACATGTGTACCTGACTGATTATAAGAGAGGTGACTTGAGGAAGAGGTCTACCCTGGAATTGTGATTCCACAGCAAGCTCCAAACGAGGCTCACTGTAGAAGCTGAATGACCAATGTGTGTATGGATGGCGTTGAAACTGCAGCCGAGCTTGGCCAGACAGGTGAGTCACTAGAAAGAAGCACAATATATCTGAAAAGCATGAAAAGCTAGCAACTTGAAATACTCAAGTTCAGCATCTTCGTTACAGCCCACAAGCCAAAACTCACGTGCAAAAGGATACCCCTCTACTCATCAATATTTTGCAAACAATATAAACTACATAAAACAGTATTTTGTATAAAAATAATCAAAGGTAAAATTAATTAAGTTAAAAAAAAGAGCTGAGAATTAGAATTATGAGATAATAGTTAAGGCACAATGGAAAACAAGTCACAACTAAGACTCCCACTACAAAAAACCACAGACTCTACATTGTTTCTCAAAATATAATAGAAGACAACTTTCCCTCTACTCTGATTCGTCACTATTTTACATGTGCTTGTTTCTCTCTAAATTAAGTACTTTTTAAAATGAAGCAATGACACTTCTCTTTAATCACATTAAGTGCATATTACATGAGAGTTCAACAGATGGTGAGGCAAGGCAAGAGGGGGCAATTTGTTCAAGGTTCCAGATGTATCACCAAGTCCATTGACACAACACAGTATTAGCCTTGTCCTAATTATTTTACTAAGTAGAGGAATTTGTTCAACTGAAAGAGCAAAGGCTGAGAAAGAAAGAAATGAAATTACTTTTTTATTAAGACAAATGATTAGGTGTTCATTAAGATAAACTAAATTAATATTCTTTAACCCTCTGTTACACACGCTGTGTTTGTGACAAGTACACATGCGTGGACTGACCGTTCACTAACTTAATACACTTTTTTTCTTTCAAATTTAATACTTTAAGATATTAATTTCACAGTAGTAATCAATTTGAACTTTTACAGTATTTTTCATGAATATCAAATAGACCTTGTGTTGCAATTATATCTCTTAACTGTTGGAATTTATTTTTGTATTTTTATTAGATATATTATGAATATAATGAGATTATATATAGGATATATTTAATGAAACTTTTTTAATGATTTGTAATAACACATTTCTCTGCAAGCAATCTGTTAGTGAAAAAACATTATAAAATAGAGAACAACATAACGACACTACTAATAATAACAACAATAAGTACAGTGATACTTAAAACAAATGAAACGGTTCAAAATATTTAAAATAAAAAATGCTATCAAACAGATAATAAGGATGAGCCCTTATGACCTGAATTATTTGGTCATAATTTCATCTCACCATCTTGAATCGTTTAGATTAGAAAATATTTCAAGTGGAGTTTTTATTGAATAACAATCTACATTTATAACTAATTGGACCATAAACCTGTCACAATGTTGGAGTTGTTGATATGCAAATAAGTAAATTAATGTTATAGAAAAAATATTTATGCACTTCTCTGATAGCACATTGATAAACTATTTGAGAAATGCATAAATATTTTTTTAAATAGAAACACAAATGAGAAATGTGAGAGTAGAACTTATAACACGAACACATGCGCGCAGAATAAAGCTCCGCATTGCTAAAAATTGCACTGTGAGCAACAATTGAGGAAAGTTTTTTCAACACCTATTGATGAGTCACTATGGCTGCGCAAGATATAGGAAGCCGCAACTCAATACCTCATGATAACTGACAATGATAGGCGGAAAAAGAAGAGTGCGGATCTCAGTCCATGTGCTTGTAATGGTGAGTTAAATAATGAATAATTTCAACTTATTTATGTAATTCATTCATTTTTCAGTATTTTAAATTACATAAACAAGAGATTTTGTAATTATTTTGAACTACTATAATGTATTACTTTAAATTTTATTTCAATATATAATTGTATTTTGTTTGTATAAGAGAATTCCAGTAGAAAAAATGTGGCAGGAGACGTTTTTGTGAAATGCTATTTTTTTCTCAAGTTAATTGTGGAATCATATCACAACATAGTCTGATTACATAATTGGAATATTTTTTAATTTGTTGCATTGTCATTGAGGTAATGCATCTCTTAAACCCATGTTGGCCATTGAGCGTTTGCCATGGAGTAATACTCTGTGATTTTCTTTGCCAAGTCTCGTCACTTCACTAACTAATTGGACCATAGACCTGTCACAATATTGGAGTCAGTTGCTGCCTTTTATTTCTTTGCCCAGGATCTTAGGGCCATTAGATCCCGGATTTCCTAGCTGATCAACCAGGAACTCCCCACCCACCCAACCTGCAAGTCTTGAATTTGCTTAACCTCCATGACTTCACGGAGCATAGTGAATGAATTCGTCTAGAGATGTCGACTTACTCAATTGCTGACTCAATTATACTCGATGAGTTTGGCCACAGAGTTTCTGACAGACAGTAGTTTAAAAAACTTTTTGAAATAACTCAGTATCTTGATTTTAAACTTAAAAGTTTTTATTTTTCATTACTCATAGTTTCTTCTGTAAGGTTTCAAAGACATGGATTTTTCCCCATCTTCAGGTTACAATGAATATAATGAACATGAGAGCATATTGAGGTTTTTAAAGAATGTAAATAACATGTTACTGACATTAAATTATAAACAATAATTTAATGTTAATTTATAAATAACATGATAATGAAACACTAGCATTCATTATAAAATCGCATATGAAGACAGCATTTAGAAAAACAAAATTTAATTATACATTAAACTACATCTAGAAATATACATAGTCACATTACGAGGTTTATTGATCCTTTTAATGTGATTGCCATGCTGGATGTGTTTTTGCACTGGCTGTTGTACATATGTACATATTTCTAGATTTAGTGTAATTCCCTGGAATCTTGTCAAGCTTTGTATTCTTAAGTGTACATCCGAGTAAGCATGCGTACAAGACTTTTTCTTTGATTCATAATTCACCCTCATTGGAATGAAGTTGTCTTTTTAACCTACAATTCATCTGTTAAATTATACAAAATGATTCAACAACTGAAGAAAACAAGGCCCACTCACACATTATCTTATAATAGATGACGATTTCCACTTAACTCTACGCAATGTTTTAAACATTTCAAACAGTATTCTGCATCAGGACACAATCCTTAGGACATTATGTGTAATGAATTGATGAAGCCTGCAGATGTCAGATGAACCCAGTGTCACCATGACAATTAAGTTCATGCTATTCGATCATCTCCATTACCTGTTACAGCAAGATAAGCTGCTTTGCCAAGCAACATGTTGGCATCAACAGCTAACTGGAAGCCCCCTGAGTAATGCATATCCAAGTTCAAGTCTAACTGTTCCAAGTGTCCCACAGCAGGGTCAATGCGAGCCTCGCGCACAGCAATGGAATGTAGAACTGGAAGCTGAGATCCCAAATTTATTTCTCGCACCTGAGAACAGAAGTTACAAATGTGATTAAAAATAGGAATAAGTAGAAAGTATGCAACACTACTTAATTGAAAACTATTTTTCTGATAAATACTGATGCCATCCACACTCAAATGCAACCCATAAGTCTAGTGCACACTATATCTTGGAAGGCGGAGGTGTTCCTCAAGGATGGTGACATCCAGAGTCTAAGACAGCTAGTCATCAAGTTTCCACCCCAGGTATCTGTCTGGGGTGCTGTTCCACAAGGGACAAGTTCTAAGCTACACACTGATCTCCCAATGATTTGTAGTGCATTAAAGAATAAATGTGTGTATAAAGGCAAGGTGAGGGGACAAGTGTGAGGAAGGAAAGAACATGCATGTGATGTGGCCAGTTTGTTACGGTATTGCTTGGATCAGAAAAAAATATACAAAACGATTGATCAGAGCAACTAGCTGCTAGAATTCTCCTCCAAATGGTACGAAATTCAATCTAGCTATATACCAAGTGTTGAAAATCTGCCACGATTGAGATTGAAACCATAAGACCTCAGAGACAGACACTGTAATAGCAACAGGCATTTCAGCATGCATACACCGTTTGCTTGAAGGGAAAACCTGGAGAAGGAAAAGGAGTGTAGAGGAAAAGAAGAAGTTAGAACATTTTGAGAGAAGCCTTTTATCATTAGTGGTCAGAATTGTAACTGCTCTGACCTTTATACGTTCGGTGTGTAGAGTTATAGATGTGTTAAACAGGTGTTTATTTAATAAAAATTCAGCAAAACAGTATGACTGATATAATTCAATTTAGTGAAAGTGACAAAAGGATGATAACTTGAAACAAATAAAAAAAAAAAATTTGCATTTACAGATATATGAGGCGAGGACTCCTTAAAGTATTTTCACACAAAACATGTTGATATTGCTTTGCACAAACCCAAGGATGTTTTATGTTAATCGCAAAGTGTCAATTTGTCAGTAGAAGAAACAAGACATGAAATGTAACAAAAAAATGCATAAATAAAGCGAGTGAAATATTCATAGTGTTGTAGGTATTCGACTTGCATGGCATGTTACTGTCAGCTAGTTTTTTGGAGGTGTCTTTAAGACCCAAGGGCAGCACAAGTGACGGTTTCTCACAAATTCATGGCAAGTACATCATGTGACATCTATAACTGATTACTCCTCAGTTGACACTCACTTCTTTCTCTCCAATCTCTGTTCTCTAAGGGTATACCCGACACTACTTTAACCATCAAAATTTATTTAGCACCCTTTTCTACTCTCAAAACAGGAAAACAAAAAAACCCTAATGAAAGAGTTATAATATTCAACTTCTACACAAAAGATTGTGCGAAAAAAAAGAAGACTCACTGTTACACTGTCAAATAGCTTTCCTGTTGTGGTTCGTGTCAACAACTCTGCAAACTCAGCTGACAACTTTTTATGCAACCATCTGCGCACTTGAGGGGAATGTCGAAGTTCTCGGAATAGGAATTGCAACACTAAATTCACAGCAACACAACTTTCAGGTCGGCTGACATCTCCTGATCGCAATGCTTCAGCTAAGATCTAAACAGTCAAATAATAACAAATTTAATACTCAAAACAATTACATAAGCATGCAAAATTTACACATATAATTAAATAGTAAAATTCAGAATATTTTTCAAATTATATTAGAATCCACATAAATAAGGTAATATTTTAATGTCCCTACAAAACGCATTCTATTTCTTCTTTTTTTTGCTAAAATTATCATAAACACATGGTACTCATTCGAAAGGCATTTCTAAAAGAAAACATTTCTATCTACTATTGGCACGAGCATAATTTGGGAGACAATATGAGAGAGCAAATATTTTGCTTTTAAAAAACACTGAAAATATAGTAAGTTCAGCAAAAGAACTGAACTACATATGTATAATTGGAAGGCATATCATATTTTGCTAAAACTATCCAAAACAGGCATTTCTATACAAAGTGAAAAGGACTCCCTAACTACGATGAACTGAACAAGAAAAGTCTTTGGATAAAAAACATGAAGATAAAAACGACTAAGAGGCATAACATTGAAAACCTATCTGGTGTGATCAGGACATGTCAATATCGGAAACTAGGAGGGTGTTCGCACCTCGGGCAACTGGAAAGGCTCGTGTGCGGGTTTGGCCTGTGGAGAGACGCTGGGCTGGCCGGAAATCCATCGATTGAAGAGGTACCACTGTGCCGCCAGCGTCGCCGCGGCGCCCGCCGCCGCAGCCAAGGCTAGCCCTACAAGGGCCAGCATTAGACCCAGCATCGCCGCACGGCGACACACACGGGGCACGTATGCACGTCGTCACGCTCATGCTAAACCCGCAGCCGGCGGCATCGCCAGTCGCGCCCCGGCTCCGACCTTCGCTGGCGACGCACATTCACGGGCCTGTGTACCAAAATATACACGTAAACAGCAATATGTCATTTCTGTATCCTTACACTTCTCGTCGTCACATTAGTTTGAGTGATTTTGTTCTTATCTGACGGCAACATATTCAATCCAGACTTCTGAAAACAAGTTAATTCTCTCACAAGAAAATACAATGTACACACCATTTTGCCTGCAAATGAATACAATACAACCATATTTACCATATCAAATGCACTTGATTTACGGAGTGTCGTGTAAGAGAGAAATATTCTTCTTCAAGAGCTTTTCCAACATTCTTGGACATACCACACAGCTGTCATCTACGATCACCTGAAAGATCTGTCAAATCTTCGGGATCCTCACTCCACAATGATGCCAACTGCGATACTCTAAAATCCCTATGAGAATGTCAACGAAGGGTAGGTACACAAAGCACTCTCCCTCCAGAGGCGCTACTGCAGCCACATAATCTGCACATATTAGAAGTACATTTTGTACCAAGGCGACATTGTAAATTATTTTCATCCAACGTATCATCACGGAAGAATAATTGGTCTGTGGTAACATCATGGAAGAAGTCATCTCCTTACTTTCCGGTTAGGAGAGTAATTATTGTTATGATCAAGTCAAGAAGACTGCAAGGGAATCATCATGGTGGAAATATGTATGAAAAGCGTCAGCAGCTAAGTCAGGCGGTACACTTGAACTTCAGCAACATCACGTCGATATGCTAACCTTTTAAGGCATTTTCGTAAAAGTAAAGTCCAAATATTACATATTATCTCTTCTAATCTTTTAACATTTGCCTGCAGAATTATTAAATCATAATATGACATTGACTATTAGTACATATTATCTACTATTGAATTGCAACAAATGAACCCAAATGATCAGTAAAAATTTGCCACGAATATATATTCGAAACGTAACGTTTAATGCAAAAATATTACCATAATATATTTTAATCAGAATCTGAACTGACGGTAATTTGTGACACAAAATACCGCAATTATTTGTTACAATGTAATTTATCATTTATAAACATTTAATGCATTTAAATTTCCAGTTTTGAAAGGGAATAACTCATATTTAAACGAAATCTTACTTATTGATTTCATTAAGATAAGGATAGGGAAGGGAATATTTATTTCGCAAAAAAGTCATTAGAGATAACCCAAGGAAGATTTTTAAACACGTGGCTTGAATATTGAAATTCAGTCTCCAAAATTTGAATTCAATACAGAAAAACTTTAAACAAATATAATTTTAAAAAATATGACAAGGATAAAAAAGCATTGGAATCCCCTTCAAGTCCTCCATCAGCAGCGCCCGAATCAAACATGCCCGTTTCCAAATGGCAGTCTTTTTACTCTAACAAAGTTCCTTCGTTGCGTTGAAAGTGAGGATCATTAAAGATTTTTCATCCACAGATACTTGCGTGTAAGCCCTGTTAAAATCTATTTTTGTGAACAGCTTCCCTCCTGCCAAAGTTGTCAGTGCTTCACCAATACTCTTGCGTGATTGCGTAAGAACTATAATTTGAGAATTATGATCAGTGACGATGTGATCAGCACTATTGTATTTGTGAGTTAAAGTACTTCAAATTACTTCAAATGAAGTTTTTCTAAAACTCAAAACTTTTCTGCGAAAAAGTGCTTCAAATTTCGAATGTACTGTAATGCTTAAGCGGCATTTTCTTAAAAACGGCTCCAAATTTTTCAATGAAAATTGCCATTTAGGAGGCGGTTTACTGTTCTTTAGTATTCTTAAAATAAATATTTCCGTTTCATTAATAGGAAACCGAAAAATGAAGAAAATTTGAAGGAAAAAAAAAGAAAAGAAAAAGAAAAAAAGTGTGCTTTGGGTGGTTCGAATAGCTAGCCGAGACCAAAGGAAATAGAAAACTAATACGGGAGAGTCTGTGCCACTAGTTATGATATAACAAGGGGGATTAGTGTTATACAATAGCAAAGGGTGACAACATAGCATTGAAGTGCTGTAGGAAAAATGATAACAAAATATTATCGGGGTACTATTGAGAGCAGAAAAACTGGTAGATGATTGTGCTGTGGACGAATAAAGATGTATTTGAAGGAAAGAAATTTACTTAGTTGACTGTACGAGAAATGTGCATAGAAATCGTGGTTGATCGTAATGTTGCTGAACGTAGTAACGAACAATTAATGTATTTTAAATTGAGTTTAATTTAGGAAGTATATTTGCCAGAGTGATAAATAATTAACCAGATATTAGTCGATGGCAGAAACGGATCACTGATTGTAGTGTGAAGGAAAAGCGATGGTTGGAGGGACAACCGAAGATATGTGTTCAAGTATACAGGACCATAGCAGACAAGCATGCTGAACGGAACGCCGAGAGGAAAGTATTACGTAGTAATGCAACAGCACTGCGAATGTGATCCTGAGAACTAGATACCGGAAAAATATGTAGTATGAAATGTCAAAATATGTACATAATTATGTAATAAAACAGTAAGAATATGTTATAAATATGTTACATCGGATATAATATGTACTATTAAAATTCACTAATTATAAAATACATTTACATAGTACAAAATTACGTTTTTTTAAATTCCCTAAACAAATTTTAAAAATATTACAAACGATTTCAAAATAATTTGAAGACCACAAGTTGATACACTCTGTGTCCCCAACAACTTTCCCGTCAGTAGCAAAACATTCGTCTATTGCTACCCAGGACAGTAGTTTTGTTGAGCTGATAATGTTACACATCGCCGATCGCCAAAGTTTCTCTTTAAATGAAGTGAAAGATCGTGAAACGGCGTCAGTGATACCTAAAGATGGTCAATCGCTGACGCGCACTTCCCGATATCTGAAGTTGGCGCGTTGGTCTGTTAGATCACACGTTTTCACGTAGGGTACCTGGAGTAGACAGCACATAGTAATAATGAAGAAAAAAACGCGGACTTTTTTGAAAATACTTCATTTCATAAAAACATATATGTAATAAAATTGATGGAGTACAAGAAATATTTTGTGAAAATAGCAAAATATGTAATATAGAACTAAATATGTAAAAATATAAAACGAAAAAAAATGAATATTGCGTGAGGACGGCGTCGATTCGCCAAGACTACAAATTTCAGAACGCTACGTAGAAAGACAAAAAAAAAAGTAATTACATAAAAATCCGGTCTTTAGAGAGAACTGTCGCATTGCGCGGTGGCCATTAGGAACGTCATGACGAGGGCGAGCGATCCTCAAGCATCTTCCTGCATTTGACCCCTGCGTCGCCACCCCAGGGAATGAGGGGTGCCCAAATAAATTAAACAAAAGCAACCCGAAGTCTCGTAAGCAGTTGACACATGTCCCGAAAACGTGACCAACCATCTCCTTACCATGCGGCGGCCATCTGGAATGCGGGGGGTGCCAATGACAGGGACGCAAAACAGCCGCCACCGCTGTGAGAAACGTGCGCGAGACGGCGATAAAACCAAATTAGTTCGCGAAATCTTGACTTGAGTGAAGCATCCCAGAAGCAGTGCCAGTGTCGCGCTGGCTCGCGCTCGCCGCGCCCCGGTGATATGTCGCCCTAAGAACCGGGGTCGGGCCCAGAGGACCCCCTAAGAAGGGTCGCCAGGCGCCTGGAGTTCAAAACTAAAGATTTGAATGCGTTAAATATCAGTAAATGAAAAATTATTTTATAACAAAAAATTGCAGTATTTAATTTTACAAATTATAATCAGGTTAAATTTCGAATAAAAAATCTTAACATTCTTATATCAAACGTCATATAAATTCAGTATCAGTTGCTTACTGAGTTTTAATGAACATTTTGGTCAATTTGTTGCGATTATTAACACAGATAATTTGATAATTCTGGCGGCAGAAGTAAACCGCTGATTTGGTGAGCCACGTAATATTTGGGTTTAGCTTTTATTCAAATAAAGTCTTGAAGGTCCACAAAATGTTAATAGCTCATACAATGAAGCGTGGCGTGTGTGAATAACACCTTATTTACTGTGAGACCTATGTCCTTTCTAGTTTGTTGTATATATTATTGCAAAAATTAGGAAAATCTGCACACGGTTGCAGGTGAAACATTTGAGAATGATAGGAAAATGTTTAGACGTTTGATTTGCGATTTACAAAGATAGTGGTACTTGAAAGCGGCCACTGATAGACTTTGGATAACCATCAAACTTCTCTCGTTTCAAAGCAGCTATCCACATTGTCATCTTTGTTCCGAGGATGGTATAATTTTACATTCGCAATTTCTGGGAACAGTTGCGGGAAAGCGTAGTGTCTCTCTCGCCCTCTTTTCCACTAACGCGCACAAGTTTGTTATAGTGAATATACAAGTTTATTTTAGAAAAAAAAAATGTACATCTAACTTCGAACACTATGTTTTAACCATTAACTCACGACTTCCAATTTGAACTCTTGCCACTCAAAGATGATAGTGCTGCCCTCACCAACCGTGAAAGTCACTTGTTCTGGACATCTCTCGCTTTGTATTCTTTGCTCTCTTATTTGTGCTGGTGCTGCTCGGTCCTGCTCTTGTGGCGATAATTCGACAAAACACGAGATCTGCACGAGATGGTATTGGCAACTTCAGGCAGAACCGAGGGCACTCCGGTGGATTTGAAAACTGTTTTTGATCCTCACTGAAGACTGAATTAGTATTTGTCTTGTAAAGACTCACAAATGTTTATTAGGCAATGTAACCTGCCCGGATTTCGACTTAGTTTTGTAATATTGTTTGCCTGACCCTTAGTTATAATGGAATGTACAGTGTGTAAGGAAGTGTTCAGAGATAATTTCAATTTGACTAGACATTTAAGAATACATCAAAAACATGTAAGGTATAAACCTAGATTGTGTCCTTTATGCAAAAAAGAATTAAAGAAAAAATTTCATGAACATTTATATGAGTTTCATAATGTCATTCTGCAGAAAGAAAGTGTCACATTTTCTAATCGTGAAGAATTTAACTCCTGGAAAGAAGAAATGGAACAGGAAACTAAATCAAGGTTTGTAAAACATAGTGGATCATCAAAGAGAAAAGATGGGAGTTTGTATACCTATTATTATTGTCATCGTGGTGGTGATTATGTTCCCAAAAGCAAAAATGGTATGTGTAGGAAGACTGCTGGTACAAATAAAATTCAAGCCAACTGCCCTGCTAGTATTAGGACAACAGAGAACAGTGATGGCAAAGTGACAGTTTGTTTTGTGAGTACCCATGTAGGACATAGCTGTGATATTACTAGAATGAATCTGACAGTATCAGAGAGAGAAAGGTTGGCAGAACAAATTAGAATGAAAGTACCACTTGAAGACATTCTTCAAGGGATTAGGAATACAGTAGGAGAAGACAATTTACAAAGGATTCATTTAACAACCAAGAGAGATCTAAAAAGATTAATTCTGCAATATGGACTAGATTCAGATATACCCGACATTGATGAAGATGATGAAGCTGTGGGTAAATGGGTAAAATTTATGAAAGAAAATGGGAATATTATTCGATTTTATAAACCTCGTGGTATACATTTTCCAGATTTAGAAGAAAATGATTTTTGCCTAATTTTTGCCAATGAAGAACAGCTGAATGCGTTAAGGAAATTTGGAAATAATATTTTGTGTGTAGATGTGGTTCATGGGCATTCAGGATATGACTATCAATTTTTTACTATTCTTGTTTTTGATGAAGAAAGAAATGGTTTTCCATGTGCATTCATGTTCTCAAATAGGAGTGATTCTTCTATATTGGACCTCTTCTTCAAGACAGTAGTAGAAAATGTTGGATGTTCTTTATCACCCAAATATTTCATAAGCAATATGGATGAAATTTTCTTCGATGTTTGGACCTCCCGTTTTCCAAAGAAAGACATTCAACAGTTGTATGCTGCATGGCATGTAGATAAAGTGTGGGAACAGTATTTAAGTAAAATAAAATCTGAAGAGAAAAAAGTTGAAGTTTACAAAAAAATGAAAATTCTCATGATGGAACGTGATGAAACAGCATTTCTTGAAATGTCAAATTTATTAATGGAAGAAATGGCTAACAATGATTTGACCAACAGTTTTGTAAAATATTTTGAAAGATTTATCCAGGAGTCTTCTAAATGGGCATTCTGTTACAGATTAGAAGTTGGATATAATACTGATATTATCTTTGAGATTTTCCATAAAAATTTTAAACACATTTACCAGGCCGGTAAAAAAAGTAAAAAGTTAATAAAATCAATTCATGCCCTACAAAAGTTTTTGAGAGATCGTGTATTTCAGAGATTAGATCAACATTGTAAGAGTAATATCAGTAAGAAGTTGGTTTGTGTAAGGAAGCGGCATCAGTCTTCACTCGAGTTATCTCTTGACACTGTCTACACATTGGGTGAGGATGGCTGGGCAGTGTTTTTTGGAACTGATACATACAATGTTTCTTTATGCAAGAAAGACTGCAGTTGCAATTTGAAATGTGAAGAATGTGCTGTTTGTTTACATACATTTTCTTGTACCTGCACAGATTCTGCAGTATTGGGGAATATGTGTAAGCATATTCATCTTGTTTGCAGAGCAATTTCAGTTCAAGTTTTGGAAATTTATCAACAGTTTCCAGATGAACAAATTAGTGATAATGAATCAACAGAAAAAGAAGATGTAATTGTTATTCAACTAACCCCAAACAGTGAAGAGGAAGATATAGAACAAGGCAAACAGGTTATTATATTGGAAATTGCTAATCTGATTAATGCAGAAGTGAAATCCGAGAAAGGATTGGAAACCCTAAAGCAATTAATCAATCCTCTCAAAGATGCAATAAGAGATGCAGAGGAAATAAATGACAATTCCTCATTTGTAATAGTTGAAGAGGAGATTAATGAACTACCTTACAAAAAAATACGTATTCAGAATGATACAAAGAGTAATCAATGGGTTGATAAAAATCTTAACATTAGTAATTCTGAATGCTTTCAACAAATTTCTTTTAATGAACCCAACGAAACAGTAGCTTCCTGGATTGTAATAAAAGATAATTATTCTGGAAATGGTGTTTATTAATTGAAAAAATTATTGTAATGTATGTTTTTGACGGAAAAGTTATGTAAAGGTGTCAAATGAGAAAAAAAAGTTTCATTCCCGATTGCATTCTTTGGTAGAGAGAATGTGAGTAAATGAAGATAAGTATTATTTCAATTTTTTTTTATTTAAAAAAAAAAGATATATTTGTGTAATATATTTAAGAAGGCAATTAGTACATATTTAATAATTATGAGAAAATAGTTGGAAGCTTCAACATCTTGGGAATTTCAAGTCGCAGAAAATTTTTCATTTTGATAAATGTGTTTGTAATTTATTTAATGTGACATTATTTGAAAAGTGAACAAAGTAATATGGATGAAATTCAGAATTGCAAAGAATGCATGAAAGATAATTGTCATCCTGCTTCTACATATGAAATGAATCTATTTCAAAATAAGCGTTTTAAATGTTTACTTTCAAAGAAAAATTCATGAAAATTGGTTCATTTTGTGTTCAGAAAAGCTGAATAATAGGTTATAACAAACTTCCCTCATTTGAAATAATTCAGTTCTCAGTGTTTTATTAATAGTGTGAAGTTTTACTTCACTTTATACTTTTAGTTTACTTTATACTATTATTGTTTTTTTTTTTGGAATATTTGACAGGAATTATTCTTATTGCTCTTTTGACATCAGGAAAAGCATGAAAAGTAGTTGAAAGATTGCATTAATGGAAATAATTTCAAATATTCACTAATGAAGTGTTATGTGCCTCAAAAGTATTTGAACTTGTCACATGGTTATGTTTAATAGTACTCATCAATTTAAACCGAGTACATTTGATACATTTAAGAAAATATTTATAAAAGCTATTTAAATGTAATTTTTGAATGAAAATACAAAAAAAGTTGTTGGTGTAATTTGTGTTTCATTAAATATATATCTCTATCTTGTATTGTGGATCTCTCTTACATTATACACCAGATGGAAACTAACACATTAATATTGAAGTAAGTTCTTTAAGTTGGAGTGAATCATACAATTGTTCATTAATTTAATTCTATAATTCAGAAGTTTCAGCTGTAGCCAATATGTGAGTGGAAGGGTGCAAATAACTTCTCTTTATATAAAATTAGACAAAACTGAATTTGACAAAATATAAATAATTGTATGTATTGAATAACATTGGCAAGTGAAAAAGTGAGCTTTTCCTCGTGATTGTTGTAAGTTAGTATTATGTTCTGGGGTTATTAAAAAATTTTTCTCCAAAATGACCAAAAAGAGAGCAAAATGCTTTTGGTGCTTAGTGAGATGAATGTCATGATGCATATGTTTTGTGTGTCTTCGTGAGTTCCATTTGTTCCCTTATTCCTTTGCCCCAGACTTAAGGGTTTCAGGAAATCTGCCATTATTGAGAGAAACTGGTTAACTGATGTCCTGTATTCCTAGAGATTGAATAGAAAAACAGTTGTCAGAAGAATTAATGTGGATATTTGTATTCAATACATTATTTTGTTAGGGAAAAAGTGGGAGTTAAGTTTGGGAAATGGGACAGATCCAAATTATTGAACCACTGAGATTAGATAACATCCATTTTGAATATTTTATATACAACGTAAAAACCCATTTGATTTTTTGTTATTCTGTTTTGTTTTTACAAAGTTCTGAACAGAGTTCTTGTTTTAAGGTACTCTGAATTGTCACCTTTAAAATATTTATTTAAGTCACCTTTGACCAGGTACTGAATCTGGTGATTTGTAGTGAAATGTGTGATCAGTGAATTTCATCTCTTTGTTGTGACATGATTTAGCTGTATGAAAAGGAGTTAAAATTGCTACATTTGTGTGGATGTTTGCCTGAAAATATTTCGTTTTCGCTCCAAATGATCTACTATTTCTCATGAGATGACCCCGGATCTACTATGTACTATGACTAACCAATAAAAAAGTTGTAATCTGAATACAGATGGATATAAGCATATTTGCAAAGAATTGTTATTATTCGCCAAGCAAATGCACATAGTTTTGACAACGCTGCGCTGGCAACAGTACTTTGCTATCTTCTGTATATTTTGCTGCGAAGACTGTATCAGTCAAATGTATTCCTGTTTGTTTCATTTGTCACAGTAAGAAATGATGGCTGCTGCTGACTATGGAAATGCATCACAGGCGCTTTGTTTTTGAATTGGATGTTTTCAAGTATTGGCTGAGGTGTTAGTAGCGCAGAAAATGCTATACTTCAATATTATTGTGTTATATTGTAGCAATTTCCATTATCGCGAGAAAGTGTGTGCTGTTGCAGCCCCACTAGAAAAAATTTCATTTAACAAAAATAAAAAACTATAATTGAAATTGTAATTTTGGAATGTCAATTTTTTTGTGATTTGTACTTTTTGCCTAACAAAACACAATTGGGCTAATTTCAATTAAGGAAATTATGAATGACGCGAGGGTCAGGTAATTTAGATTTATTTAGTCAAAAAAAAACAGTAAAAACTGTATGTGAGTTATGGGGGAGATGATAATTTGCGCACGTTTTCTTGAGTTTCAGAATCCCTTCCCTTCATTTTAACCATAAATAGTTGAAAGATGAGTAAGATTTTAAAATAAAAATAATATTTGAAAAAGTAGATATGTTCGTTCCCGAGTTATAGAAAACTGCATCGGCAAACGAATTGTAAGTACGATTTTTCTGCATTGCTAACAAAATAGTAACTCGCCCTTACCTCTACTCCAATCATTATAAGCAAAAGAAGCAATTATAAGAAAAAGGAGAGTTTAACAAAACGTGCGCATAGTGAAGCTACATTTACGTCCAGAAGCAAAACAAAGGACCATCTCAGCATTTGCTCAATGGATCGGAGAAACTGGACAAAAACGTGAACGAGATGGGGTTCATTGACCCGGAAGATTATTATTTTTGTGTTGAAAATTCACAGTTTTTTCCCGCAGCATTACATAACTTTCTCTATACTGTATAAGTAGCACCGTGAAAGTAAAAATTCGCAGTTTTTTCGCGCAGCATTACATAACTTCCACTCTGCTGCGGTAGTGGATAAGGGAGTTCAGGAAACTTGTTGGTCCCCTATTGCTTTAAGATGCTCACGCCTATACTTCCATCTTTTTACAGATCTTTCACCCTTGTCATTATCCTTTAATACAACATTCTTTACAAAGTTTGGAGATGAGCAGCCGAATTTTACTTTCTAGCCTACTTAGTAAGAAGATAAAATATTATAATCGTGATTCAGAAACCGGCAATGTATTCGACAGATAAACTTTTATTGCGGACTCTGGTAACGAGAAATGTATAAACCTTTTTTTATATGTAGTAAATTACTTCATCTAACACGCTGTGTAGTCAGAATCCATGTATTGTGGGTCCTTGATTCCGAAATAGCGATTGATTGTAAAACATCTGTCAGTCTGTTTACCCGTTTGTCCGACTGCCCGTCTGACCACTTCTCCAACTGCCATTCTGTCTGTGTTAGTAGTAGCGCATAATTATTTAAGACGGTTTACTTTAAAATTGACATTACCGGGTCGATCTAAACCCTCAACATTTTCAAAAATTTCTCAAAAAATATTTCGTATTTTTTGATTTAACGTTGTTCACGTATAGCATTAAAATCCTTAAAAAATCTAGCGCGTTTCATTATCGTTAAAATCCCTAGTTTTTCGAAAATTGGGAAAGTTATTTTTTTTCGGTGTCTTCCTACAACTACAATATCCATTTATAAAAGTACTTTGAAAGACTGACCTTGAAATAACGTCGTGTACTATTTTTCGAAAATAAGAATAGTTTTCGCTTAATTTTGCCTGAAATTTAGGCAATTTTAAACAATTATTTTCTCTAACTCGACTTGAAGTTTTGTTTGTAAAATTTCTTCACATATGTATCAAAGAACGGTAAACTAGTGGTGCTACAGAATGGCACAGATTTTCCCGTGTTTGTTTTCTATTTCCTTTGGTCTCGGCTAGCTATTCGAACTTGCCAGCTGCAATCTATCGCCACCCAAAGTACACTTTTTTAAAATGTTCTTCATTTTTCGGTTTTCTAATAGAACGGAAATATTATTTAAAGGATATTAAAGATCAGTAAACCGCCTCCTAAATGACAATTTTCTTTGAAAAATTTGGAGCCATTTTTAAGAAAATGCCGCTTAAGTGCTACAGTTCATTCGAAATTTGAAGCATTTTTTCACAGAAAAGTTTTGAGATTTAGAAAAACTTCAGTTTAAGTCATTTGAATCCCTTTAACTCACAAATACAATAGTGTTTTCAAATCGCTGTAAATGTGGGCATTAACGGCGTGAGAAATCTTAAAAAAAAAAAATACATTTGTATAATTTTTGAAAAAACGAAAAATTACACCGAAATGAACTTAACGTCATTTTAAAGAATGCAATTAGCAGTATTTTTTTGAAAGTTTGAAGAAAAAAAGTTGAGCCGGTTTTGAGAAAATGGCGTTTGAGCGTTTCTGAAATTGCGAAATTTTGAGGTAGTTTTAAAAAAGCGGTTGAGTTTTTGAGAAGCTTTATATGAAATTATTTAAAGAACATATATTCATGAATATAATAATGTGAACAAATTTCCGCTAATATAAATATTAACGACGTGAGAGACAAGTAAAAAAAATTTGGTTTTCTAATTTTTGAAAAACAAAACAACAGAGCAATATGGCGTTTATATAATTTCATGGTGTGCAATTAGCATAAATCTTACCAAAATTTAAAGAAAAAAATTGAATCCGTTTTTGAAGACATGATTTTTGTAATTTTTTAAAATTGTACA
>BOPP01000041.1:6490496-6513783 GCA_017312745.1 Gryllus bimaculatus
GGGGCGCGGCGAGAGGCGCGCCAGAGAAATGGGCAGCTGACGGAGCGCGTGTTGTCGGAAGGGCGTGGAAGGGCAGGCGGGGAGGCGCGGAGGGCGGCGTAGTAATTGACCGAGTAGGAGACGGGGAAAAGGGGAGGGGGCGGTTGGGACGGAGCGAGAGAAGCCCGAGGAGAGACCGAAATACCCAACGCTCGTTCTTAGGACATGTTTTACAGCTATTGTTGACAACCCTCAAACGGAGATTGGGCAAAACGCCTGACAACTGACAAACAGAACAAAGCAGGAAGACGTAACCGTCTATTGTATTAAAGGTCCTTAGAGATTCTTGAAACAATTATTTTAGAGAGCAAAAATTCTAGTAAGTTAATGATTAAGAATTTTAAACTTATGTAATATTTTTTTAGTATATTAAGAACTTTTTAGAAATTGGGAATTAATTTATTTCTCCACGTAAGTAAATGCTATTTCGATATAATTTACAGAACAATGCACAAATATGTTAAATATTCATGGAAATAACTTAAATGTTCACATTTCATCAATATTTTGTCCATATGTTGGACGACTGGGAACCCTAAAACGGAATGCTCTGTTATATGCTTTGTGTGAAGGAGATGGGGCGCCAGACAAGACAGCTGCATTAGCGTGCATGCATGCAGGGGTGCAAGAAGATAAGAGCCACGAAGAATTCAGAGGGGCAAGAAAAGTAGAGTTACATTGCGATAAAGACAAGAATAAAAGTAAAAAAAGTGATTGTGGTGTGTATGTGAGGGGAGAATGGTGGTCAGGTCTGGGTTGGTCGAAGCTAGTTGGGAGTACGGAAGAGGTAGGAAATCTGGGGAGTCGAGATCGGGAAGAGTTGAAATGTTTTTGGCGGTGAGCGCGCGCGCGGCTGGTGAGGAGGGCTCTGCGATTGAGCAAAAAATGAGCGCGGGCCGGGTCGCGTCGGCGGAGGCCTTGTTTTCGGCAACGAAATGAGAGCGATCTGGCGGCGGGGGGACGAGGCGGCGCGCCAGGCCAATTTTAGTTTTTTTACCCGACGCGGTTCTCTTCCGCAGTCTTGTTCTTGGCCATCAATATCCTTCGTGTTTTCTGGTGTACCCTTTCCAAACGCAATTTCTACAAATTGGATAATAAAAATTTAATTATGCAGACTAAGACTTCATGCCAATTATTAAGCAAATATATTTAGGATGAATTATTTCAGGTAGAGAAAACTAGGAGTAACAGCACATACTTTCTCGCATTATTTCTAAATTTGCACTCTTTAAAAATTGTAGTTCAACGAAAATGAGAGCCGTGTATTTTTTAAGCGTCGTTTCTTCTATCCACGAATAAAATTCAAAGAAAAAATTGTAGCGGTATTTTGAGAAAAAGTTTTATTTATAAGTTGGTGTCATTTCAAGCCCCTAATACGCGAAAATGTTCGTTTTTACAAACAATTATACTTAACCTTTTTTAAAGAACTGATTTTTAGGAATAGACTTTGCGTAACGAAAAAATCTCTATATTCAATTTTGTAGTTTTGAAAAGAATACCTTTTGCAATTTTCGTAAATACAGAAAAATAGCCGAACAAAGCAGCACCATATTCTGTTTATCGTTCCTTAATACATACCAGAAGAGAATTTAAAGAAAAAAAATGGTGCTGTTTTAGAGGGAAAAAAAAACTGTTTTAAAAATTTAAAGATGGCTTACATTTCGCCCAAATTATACGACCGCTACTCATATTTTTGAAACATTTTACATGACGTATTTGAAGATATTTAAGGAACAGATTTCATTAAGAAAAAAATCTAGTATCTTCAATGGTATAGTTGTGGGAAGACACATTTTTGTTCAATTCAAAATGTGTATTTTTCTTCAATTGTTTCCAAAATAGGGAAACATTTTATTCCACAATACACACAAATATCATCAGCAGATCGACGCAATTTAAACCCAGTGTATTTGCTTTCTACCACTTACTTCGTGAAAAGAGCAAGTTATGTGCGCAGGAAAACGGCAGAAAAACTTTTATTGCCGGACCCTGGAAACGAAATAGCGGATAAATCCTGTTACTATATTAATTACTTCCTCTTACACGTGGTGTAGCCAAAATCCAAGCTTTGTGAGTTCTTGAGATCGAAATGTCGATTGACGGTAAAACGTCTATCTGCCCGTCTGAGGCCAGCGACAGCGCCTAAACCGTTCAACCGATTTTCTAAAATTGACATTCCCAGATCGACCTGGGCAAACTCAAGACTTTGGGTGTTTCAAACGGATATTTTGATTTTTGAGGGTACTTTACATGAAGAGACGTCACCGGCTTCTCTGATAGGTAGTTTTCCGTGGTTTCCACTATCAACATTAGGTGAATACCGGAGCAGTATCCTAACAAATGGGTCACGGACCGCGCGGTCTTACCTTCAACTCCTTGTATGTAAAAGGAACATTTACTTACGCATGCACTGATTGTGCTATTATGTCCGGGGATTCTACCATGGCGCAGTTTTGACTCCATTATCGGAGTTCGCTCTTAGTCTAGCGCTAATGTCCGGGTATGAATTTGAGTCGTTTATTAGAGTTCAGAAACACTCGTTGAGTAGATTTGACGCAATGCGGCGGTAGAGGTCGTGAGCCGCGCCCGGCGACCGGTTGTCGTCCGTTCACTGGGGTGTGGCACTCATATAAACGACTTAACGGTTTTTCTTAACACGACTGTTTGCGATAACGACCAACGGAGCGCGAAAAAAATCTTTCCTTACGAAGCTACAAACTGAATGCTATCGTTTTTAATTTGATAGTTAGATCTTTTGTGATAGTTTATGATAATTTGAATCGGGTAAGGCAATAACATTGTTATGGAAGATCAAGACAACTTACACAGTTTAAAGCTAATATATGTCGATTGAAGAGTTACACAGGAAGTGACTGGTTAATTAATTGTTATGATATTAAAAAAATATTTTATGTAAATGCATAGAGCAGGTCATTGTGGAAAGCAGCTGTGCAACGAGACAACTTAAGGTTACACTCGACAACTATTTTCAGCTTATTATGATCTATCCATTTTCAAGATGAGGACTTTGATAAAAAATCATTATCATGATTAAGTGTGCCGGACAGTAAAACTTTGACAATACTGTACGTTATGTGAATATATCACAATGTACTTGTTGTAACGGTGGGAAGCAAATCAACGGTGCTAAGTTTACAATTTCAACATTAGCCAAAATTATTCTCCGTCAGTGATATACTGTGACAGGCTGATGTTCGTTTCCAATTTTTTGGATATTCATAAAAATAATTCACTTCACACATTCGAAATTAAATGCTGAACCACTCCAAATTTACGTTAGTTCATAGCGCATGAAATGTGTCAGGAGTGCACAACTGTCATCGGTACTGATACGTTGATGAAATATTGGCAGAGGAGATTCAATGAATAGCGAGCGAGTGCGGGGGAGCGCACGAAATTGACGCCGAGGGGCGGCGGAGGGAGATTTCGAAAGCCAATCGCGAGAGAGCTGCACCCGATTCGGCCGCGCTGTTTTATTCAGCCCTCGGCCGCTTCCGATCCGATGATCGCCCGGAAGAGCAGGCGGCGCGCGCCTTGTGCCGGGCGAAGGGCCCGCTGGCAGCAGGGAGGCCACCGGAGATGGGATTGATTGATTGATTAGTGACTCCGGGCGCGTCAACTGATAAGGTCGTTAGTCCCATAAGTGTAGTGCATGGTTTTCCTCGGGAGGTGGCGATGATCTTCCCCCGTAGGCTGCGGCCCACCTCCTGTCAGCTAGCCGGACTTTCCTCACCTGGAGAGATGGCTCAGGGCATCAACTGATGTCACTGTTCTCCCTCTGACCGGGAGGTCCTAGGTTCGAGTCGCGACAGTGGCAGAAGTTTCGACACTAGCTTGTCAGCTAGGCCGAATTCAATCGCCGCCCGGAGGAGAATTCTGGCGACCGGCTGCTCTAATCGGTAGTTTTCCTTGGTTTCTTCAAACAACACCAGGCGAATGCCGGAGCAGTATCCTAACAAACGGGTCACGGACCGCGCGCGATCTTTCCTACCTCTTCCTTGACCTACTCTCACATCTTACACACACTACACTAACATACGCTACCACACATGCCGCGAGAAAAGTCGGAAGCTTAGAGCTTGTCCCGGCTGGGGCGGTGCCCCGCTGGTGAGAGATACCTAGGTGGGAGAAATCCCGTTAACCAACTGTAGGACGGTGCTGGATCTCGCCATCCAGAGAGGGAAGATCACCGCCACCTCACGAGAGAAACGCATGCACTACACTTATGGGAATAACGACATTGCTACTTAACGTGTCCAGAATCACAATGAATCAATCGGGTTTTCCACAATCGGCTATCTCCCACTAGCGGGTCACCATCCCAGCCAGGACAAGCTCTAAGCTCTCGACCGGTCTCCCGATATGTGGTTGTGTGGAGCATGTGTGTTTGCGTAAGTGTTGTTTTCACATACAATGAAGAGTACGTATGGTCGCGCGAGGCCCGAGGCCCGTTTGTTAGGATACTGCTTCGGTTTTCGCCTAGTTTTGATAGAAGAAACTACGGAAAACTACCTATCAGAGAAGCCGGTCCCTAGTATGCTCCTCCAGACAGACACTGAATTCAACCTAGGTAGTGTCGAAAATCCAGCCTCAGTGGAGACTCGAATCTGAAACATTCTGGTCAGAAGCACCGCAGTGACATCAGCTGATGCCTTGAGCCACATGTCGCGGTCCCTGCAAGGGAAATACTCTCCTCACACCTATCAAACGGATGTGATAGCCCAGTTGTAGCTCTGTGGCTTCTGGAGCGTTCTTGCGTGGGAGGTACTGGGGTTCGAGTAACGATGATAGCGGACTTTCGATACGAGCTACACAGCTCGGTCGAATTTTGTCAATTTATGAAGGAGAATTCTATTGTTCGGCTGCTGTCAACGGTAGTTTTCCATAATTTCTCCGCACAATTGTAGGTGAATGCCGGAGCAGTATGCTAACAAACGGGCCACGGAGCGCGCGCGATCTTGTCTTTTATCTTTCTTCACCAGTCCTCTCCGCTTTCCCATACACTCAGTTACACTTACATGCACTACATTTCTACACTTAAGTCGGGAGCTTAGCGCTTGTCTCGGGAGGGTGGTGCCCCGCCTGGGAGACACCAGAAGTGGAAAACACAAGTTGATGTGGAGGTCGGCCACTGATCTCACGTTCCAACGAGGAAACCCACCTCTCGGGATACATCATACACTACTCTTACGGAACGAATGATCTCATTTTATGACGCTCCCGGAATAAATAGTTGCTACTCATTCAAACATTTCTCAGATTTGCTCTGAAGATGCGATGTAATGAGACTTCTCCAAATTTGAAACAATTAATTTTCATTTTTATGTTTCTTATTCCTTTTACATTCGTGATAGTACTTATAAAACGCAAGTAATAGTAGTTTATATTAAGTTTTATCGCATGAGTACATGTTTAAATACGAAGGACGTTAGGAATGGGTTTTCAAATTTGTACGAATGCAATAAACCAATATGATAAACGAAATGCATACGCTATTTTTTGTTTAACAACATTATAAATTTATATAAATATAAAGCTTAATTTTGCCACACAACTTTCTTGTACCGTCTCGGGTATTTGACATCTGTGCGAGAAAACGGTGGTCGGCTGTTCCGTTCACCGCTACCTCCCCACGATTCTCACGCTGCGATTAGCTGAATGTGTGATGACGCAATTATTAGTAAAGTAAAATATAATACGTTACTATTTGTGTCGTAAGATGCCATTTAATGAACGATTTTTTGCAACAGGAAATGTAGTTTATAATGCTGGTATACAATAAAAACAATGTTTTATTTAGTGCCGGATTTTCGATATTTACAGGAACAGATAAGATGAAATGAGTACTATAAAATTTCACAATTAAATTATTTTACTCGTGCGCAGTGTCCTATGTTAAGAAGGAACCGATTCACAATACAACTTAAGCAATCATAATAAAAATAAATACAAATTTCCTACTCGTAATTCAGGTCACGTGCATTTTTATATCGTTGGTCAAATAAGATTACTCTGTGAATGTGTGCATTCCATTGTTCTATGGAAACGAACACTAGACGTATTAAACCAATACGAATCGTTTCGGTGAAATTTCACATGCAAAATAATGACAAAATAAGCAATTCAGTGCTTAAAAGAGTGAAAAAAAACACAAACAGGGAAAACGTTTGGAAACAGTTATAATTGTTCTACTGTGAAATAAATTAAAACTTTCATCAGAAACATCAAATGAAAAGATATCAAACATTTTAAATAGCGGGCGAATGGTAATTATGCTAATACCAATCGTTCATTAATAATTAGTAGATGATATTTTATTACTTTTTGTTTTGCATATAAATTCAAAGCTCTTTCTTCTTGCTAAAAAAAGTATTTTAGACCATAAATAAAACGTTCTAAATTAATTTTCTGATAATTTTCATGTCTTAGAAGAAATCATTTCGCGGGAAAGAGGTAACAAGACGTTTCGTAATTAACTGGCTTGTTAATATTACTGTATCTATTATTTTCGTTTTACTCGTTTATTTAATAATTTTATATCCTGAGAGATGGCGGTGTTCCTTTGCGCTAGATGGTGAGATCCAGCACCGATCTTCAATTCGGTGTGTCGAGGAGCCCCTCTTTAGGTATCTCCCCCACCGCCACATTCGAGACAAGCTCTTCACTCCAGACTGGTCTCCTGACATGTGTAGTAATGTAGTGCATGTAAATGTGTGAGTGTAAGAAGGAGGATATAAAGTGGAAAAGGAAGGAAAGATGGCGCGCGGTCCGCGGCTCTTTGGTTAGGGTACTGAATCCGAATTCGTCTGGTATTGATAAAAAAACCACAGGGAAAACAACCGATCAGAGCAGTTGGTACGTAGAATTCTTCTCTAGACACCGGTTTCAATAAGACACTGTTATTTAGCGTTTTTCGAAAATCCACCACCACCCGCCTCGAATCTTATCTCTGAGAGCTGCGGATACAGCGGCAACGCTGGTTCTGAGCTAACTCAGCCGTTACCCCACTTCCATAATGTCAATATGTCCCCTGAGGCTTTACTCCAGGAGCAACCATCCGGTTCATTCAGCCTATAACCCTTTACATCTTGAATAGCGGGCCCAGGAAGTGGGGAACAAATGCGGGAAAAAGCCTCAAATATAGGAGTTATATTCTTCTATGACTGTAAGAATCGTATCTAAATTGCATCTGCTTAATGTAAAAAGGGTAAATAAAATAGAAAAAAATCATATATAAGAATGTGGTTAGAACGGTTTTGGGTGTGGGTATAGTTTTCATATATTTGAAGAGGCCCATCGTAAAGGAAAATTAGACAAGTTAAGTCAAATAAGATTTTTTCATTTTTATATGCAAATATACTCTATAGAAAAGCCATTTGTCAGCGATTTTCTATATCATCAATTACGGTTGATGGTGAAGCTACGTAATTAATAGTCAGAACTTCTAGATTTTCATGATTAGATTTGTACCGGAAGAGGTATCTCAGGGCATCAACTGATGTCACTGCAGCGCCTCTCACCGAGAGGTCCTAGGGTTTGAGTCCCGACAAGGCAGGAGTTTTGACACTAGCATTTCAGCGGTCGAATTTAGCCGGTGTCTGGAGAACAATTCTATCGTCTGACTGCCGTGATCGGTAGTTTTTGTGATTTTTCGATCAACACCAGGCGAATTCTAGAGCAGTACCCTAACAAACAGGCCATGAACCGCACGCAATCTTTCCTTTCTCCTATTTGTCCGTTACTCACTCCTTACTTATGCACACTTATTCCCACTACCACACTTGTCGGGAGCTTAGTGCTAGTTCCGCCTGGGACGTACGCCGCTGGTGGGAAATACCTGGTTAGGGAAAATTCCCGCAAGCCGATGTAGGTCAGCACCGGATCTCGCCAGCCAGAGGGCGAAGATAACCGTCGCCATCCGCCATAAAACATGCACTACACTTACGACCCCAATGACAGCAGTTATCGCGCTCGGAATCTCGAATATATTAAAAAGTGATTAGAATCGTTTTATAAATTGGAGTAAGGGTTGATATGTAAAGAACTGTGAGCAGGGATAGAATGATAGAGTAAAATATAGTTGAAGCTTTTCGTATGATCTATATTTTCCTCAATTACGCCTTATCTGCCTGAAGAATGTTCCCTGAGACTGTCCTGCGTGCGAAATCACTTCATTCACCGGTCTCCCCAACATCCTTCTCAAGAAGAGCTTCGAATCCGCGACTTCTCGAGCCTCTTAGACGCATTACAGATCTCGGTCGGTCACGAGGTTTACTCGTCTGATTTACGAAGCACCGCTCTTAGCAATGGTACAGAACATTGTCACTCCCAAGGCTATAATGATAACTAGGAATAATTCAATGCATTGTGCATATGGTAGCTAACAGTAGAGATTATCGAATGTTCATTATTACTAATACTTACCGTAAACTGTAAATGAAAATTTGTACGGTATGATCTATTTCTATTTTCTGGATTTTCAGTATCTGTGTAGTTGTAGAGTATTTGTGTATTATAGAGAGAGGATTTTGTGAAATAACATTATAATTGTGGAGTTACTGTCGTGTTCGTTTCGATTTATTCAACTGATGAAAAAGCAGGTAGATTGATGAAAAAGCAGAATGACAGCACACGTGTCTCGTAAGTAGAGGACGAATGTGTGAAAGTGAATCACAATAACAAAGTAAGGTAGAAGTTAACAAAATACGCAACTTATTCTATTGTATTCGTTTGAGCTTTTTGTTTTAAAATTACGACTCCTGCAATGAGAATAAACAAGCGTTGTTGTGTAATAAATTAATACTTACAATACATTTCAAATCTCAACTACATTCCATGCGTATAAAGGAAGATCAGAAAAGAAACATCTCCAAATATTTACTAGACTATGGCCTACGGAACATAATTTGTAGGTCCCATTGGGACTCCACGAATCAGCTCAGCGACCATCAACGTTTTAGCACAAGGAAAATGAGAAGATACGTAATAAGTGTTGTGAATTGCTTGGAGATGTCAAAATCCTACTCGTTTTAAAATTTTGAATTTTTTTTTGAATTGGCACAACACGATTCAATATTTTCTTCAAAAATATTTCATTTGGGTCACCAAACTTAAAATCTTAATCTTATCTCACTCATATATTGTCGTGCTACTGTGTCAATTTAAAGTAAACCCTAAAACTATTTATAGAGTTTTATAGCTTTATTTAATTGTATTATTTAAATAACATTATAATCCCATAATTATGAGGACATCATTATCTGATTCCCCATTATTACTTCAATTATATCGAGAATAGATAAAAAAAGAAAAAAAAAGAAACGAAAATGATGTTGCCATGATGTCACTTTTTAATTTAACATCGCTTGGTTCATTTAAGAGTTTGTGAAGTACTTACACGTACTCCGTCATGGAGGTGGGGTAGCGGCCATCAGGCCACAGCATGTAGCACACTTGCCGAGTCTGCCCGCTCGAGTACCTGCAACAGAGAGCACTTCACATGGCTCTGAACTGCTTTCGCCTCCTCCTCCAGATCACTTTACAGAATAACAGGTCCACAACATTTTGTCCGACTGTCTCGTCTACATTATATGATGTATTTCACTGATAGGTGAAAGCCACTTATAACTTTTCCTTCTACGATTGTGAATGTAGTGTATAGGTTTTTGGCTCTCGAGTGAATACAAAAATATTAAACTTTTCTCAACCCACCAAATTTAATCTCTTTTCATTGTAGCAACTACTACGTGGTTTGTCATCAATTAGGCGGAATTTCATTTCAGCAGAAGTTAAACTTTTAAGAGTTACATATTGCATTGCATCTTTAAGTAACGATTTTAACAGGATAGTAATAAACAAAACTATTTAAGAGGATGAAAAAACGATTATCCAACGTATTTACTAGCTCACAATTGCTCATAGAAAGAAATAATAATACATTGAAAGTGTTTCTTTAAAACTTTAATTTCAGAATAACGAAAGACAATGAGTAGCCGCGTGCTACATAATTCGATTTTACTAATTTCAGAACACGAAGTAATGAGATGTTTGGGGTGATTTAGTTTCATTCTGGCGTAACGGCTCTAATGAAAAAGTACAATTAGTTATTATTTTGTCGAAAGTAGGAGTCAGTTTTTTTACAGGTTTGCAGGTTAACATATTTCTTCAGTAAGCAATTTGCAGAGACGTTCACTAGGAAACTTTTGTAAAAAAAGGAAAAGAATTGCAATTTGAGCCGACTCTTCTTTCTAAAATTTCGTACTCTTTAGACAAGACATTTTAAAATTTATTGTTTGAATTTCAATGTTTTTGAATTGTATGACTTATTTATTCGGATAAACATGAAAGAAAATCATGAAAATGATTTAATTTAACTAATTTATTTCAGTTTTTACAATTAATTTCATGATTCAAACAAGAAAAATAATGTTGCTTATATCTCAGTGAAAAATTATCAGTACTCATAAACGAAAAGACCTAAAAGATAATATTTACAATCGTTACAAATGCTCGATAATTATTTTTATGCTGACAAAATTATAATGTACTCATTAAATAATGTTACTATGAATTTGCAAGTTATTCCTTATCCTAGGAAAGTCGTTCTATCGTATTGATGGAATTTTGTAACCCGTGTGGTATTTCTTTCTATAAAATGACGTTAGGGAGGGAGGACCGTGACATGGCGGGATAGCTCTGCCAGACAGGCAGAAGCGGCACATAGCGAGGGGAGGCCGTGCAGTGGGATATTGATTCATTGTGATTCTGGGCGCATCAACTACTATGGTTATTCGTCCCTTAAGTGTAGGGCATGTTCTTGTTCGGCAGGGGGCTTCCCCTGGATGGCGAGATCCGGCGCCGACCTACCGTCGACTAACGGGATTTCCCCCAATCAGGTATCTCCCACCAGCGAGGCACTGCCCCAGCTGGGTCAAGTTCCAGACGATCTCCCGGCACGTGTGGTAGTGTACTGCATGTTAGTGTAAGTGGGCATGCAAGGGTGAGGAAAGGACAAGAGGTAGGAAAGATCGCGCGCGGTCCGTGGCCCGTTTGTTAGGGTATTGCTCCGGTGTTCGCCTTGTGTTGATCGAACAAACCATGGAAAACTACCGAGCAGAGAAGCCGGCCGCTAGAATTCTCCTCCAGACAGCGACTGAACTCGATCCCGCTGAGAAGCCAGTGTTGTAAATCCTGTCTCCGTCGGGACTCGAACCTAGGATCTCCCGGCCAGACATTTCACTGCAGACTGCAGTGACATCAGTTGACGCCATGAACCATCTCTCCCGGTGACAGTGGGGGATGTAGAAGTGGTGCACGTCGAGGGAGTGGGTTAGTTTCGGGTCCGGGCGCGTAGGATTCTGAGGTAATTCATCCCGAAAGTGTAGTGCACGCTACATTCCGGGAGGTGGTGCTGTTCTGCCCTATTGAAACGTGATAACCGGTGCTGACCTACACGTTTGTCGATTGATGTTTCCATACTCGTCAAGTGCTACGGTCATTACTCCTACATGTTCGGGAGGCACGTGCATGTGCATGTGCATGTTCGGGAGATGGCGGTGTTCCTCCATCACTGGAATGTGAGATCCAGAGCGATAAGAATTCTCCCCCAGCGAGCCACTCTCCTCAGAGAAGTAATTTCCACTTGCGGGCATGGAACGGCACGGCACGGCACAGCACGGAAACGCCCGGCTTGGCCAGCGGGACACCCATTTTGAACTGATGGCATGACCGCCACTTGTTCCCTTAGTGATGGAGGGGAATTGATTGTAGAATTGAACCATCCGAAGGGAAATTGATATTAGCGGCGGAGGTAAAATATCAGAAGCAAGAAAGACAGTGTAACCTGAGGAAACACAAGTACTGTGAACTATTTTACTATGAAACCGTCAGGATTGTTTCAAAAACAAATAAAATCCATTTGATTTGATTCAACTTGAGGCTGAACAATTTCTTTTAATCAATGGGTATTTAAATGAAGATCACATCACATTTAATAATTTTTTTCAATGTGTCTCCCCATTTTTTCTTTAATTTTCTTGTTTGAATATTTACAGTTCACATCATTTGTATGATAAGTCGTGAGCCTGTTAATCACTCATGGTTAAAACCCGATTTTATTAAAACCGCTGAATTATTAAAAAGTGCAAACGTTCAACTCGGCCTAGTATAAGACCAGGTAAACTTTTCATGGACTGATGTAGGACCACCCCCAAAACTACTAGTTCTATAGCATTTAACGTAATTTAAATCTGCTTTTGTATATAACTTTTTTGTTCGTACGTATTATAAACTTCCGCAAGTGAATATTACGACAAACGGCGCGTATTATCTTAAAATATTTTTATTTTTCCCTTGGCATTCGTTATGAGCCATTCAATATTCATGACTGAGCACCGAGACTAAAACGAAAGGAAGTTAGTGAGTGACACCCGATAAACAAGCGCTTTCTCTCTAGTCCGTTCCAGCCGTTAATTTCTGGAACAGCACGTCAAATCGCTCAAGACCACTCACCGCGCCAACCTGGACGTTGGACTCCACCGGTGTTAATTCTCGGGGAAGCTACCGCTTCTCGCGGGAGCGGCGCGTTCAGCTACCGGGCGGAGCCGTGTCAAGCCCGCAGTTGGCAAGGAACTGAATATCATGCGAAAAAGTCCGCCGGTGTTGCACAGTACCGCGCCGCGCTGCGCCGTGCAGATCGGTAGAAATGAGTTCCCAGCTTTATTCGGAACAAGATGTAGGTCTCGGTTGGTTGCGAGTGTGGTAACATAGCGAAACTGTCTTTCAGGGGAGAGGAGGGAAAAAGAATGAGAAAGAAAAGATCGCTTTGGCCCGTTTGTTAGAACACTGCTCCGCACTCGCCATGATCGGGGAAACCCCGGAAAACTACGAAAAAAACCGGTTCACCTCAAGACAATATTTGATTTCCACACAGCTTTGTAGCTAGTGTTGAATATACGCCACTTCCGGGACTCAAAATTTAGTTTCTCCAGGTTAATGATGCTCCTTCGGCGACGTTGTTGCCTCTGGAGTCAGTGTGTCGCGAGATGTTTGTAGTAGAGGGCGTGTAAGGCGGGGCGCGAGGAGCGAGGAACGAGGAGCGAGGCGAGGAGCGAGGCGAGGAGCGAGGCGAGGAGCGAGGCGAGGAGCGAGACGAGGAGCGAGGCAAGGAGCGAGGCGAGGCGCCAGGCGAGGCGCAAGGCGAGGCGCAAGGCGAGGCGCAAGGCAAGGGGAGAGGCGGGGCGAGGCACGAGACGCGAAGCGAGATGAGAGAAGCCAGCAAGCGATGCGGGGCGATGCGAGGCTAGACGAGAGGCGATGAGAGGCAATACAAGGCGAGAGACGAAGCGAGGCGAGAGGCAACGCGAGGAGAGAAGTATTGCGAGTCGAGAGGCGACGAGAGTTGAGAGGTGAGGAAGGTCGAGAGGCGAATCGAGTCGAGAGGCGAGTTCAGTCAAGAGGTGAATGCAGTCGGGAAGCGAGTCGCAAGGCGAAGCGAGTCGCGAGTCGAGTCTAGTGGCGAGTCGAGTCTAGAGGCGAGCTGAGTCGAGAATCGAGTCGAATCGAGAAGTGAGTCGAGAGGCGAGACGAGTCGCGAGTCGTGTCTAGTGGTGAGTCGAGTCGAGAAGCCAGTCGGTTCGAGAGGCCAGTCGAGTCGAGAGGCGAGTCGAGAGTCTAGTCGAGAGGCGAGTCGAGAGTCTAGTCGAGAGGCGAGTCGAGAGTCTAGTTGAGAGGCGAGTCGAGTGTCTAGTCGAGAGGCGAGTCGCAAGACGAGGCGAGAGCAGGGCCTGGCAGGTGCGTGTATGGCGGGTGTGCCGGGAGGCGCTGCGAGCCTTCTGTTCTTCTTTTACGGCCGGCGCCGGTGCGGCCGGCGACCCGCGCGCTGCTTTCAGCCAATAGCTGTCCGGGAGGAATCCCCGAGTTACGAGGTGGGCGCGGGTGTCTACGCTTGTCACGCCTTCGTTGGGGCGGGCGGCAGCTGCTTCCCCGGAGACAACGACTCTCTTTAAGGCAGCGCGCGCTCCTCGCGTGGCAGAGGCGGCGCACTTTCGGAGGAGATGTTTTTAGAGGACGAATATAGGTATCAACTAGAATTGTCTTTACGTTTGCGCTAAAACAGTAATGGTTTGATTACATATAATGCTCTTCTGTCTTTCCGTACTAATATTCATTGGGGTGTAGCGTATGTGACAAAGAACTAGTTTTTCACCTTCAATTTTAATCCCTCTGTTTGTATGTGAAAAGTGTTGTTCGCGGCAGTTTTCCTTACACTTTTTCATTTCCCCCGCTCCTCCTACCACTGCTTCCTTTATGATGAAATTTCTAAATATATCATCTAGCATTTCATCACATCTCACTGAGAAAGACGTTCAAGAAGACTCAACACGATCGGTTTGAAAAACAGGCTGCGGTATTTATGACATCTAGTCTTCCTTTTTTTAAGACATTCAATGAACAGGAGTATTACAGATTATAATTTGTACTTTAGTAAAAATTTAAAGAATAATGTAACGTATATATCTATAACGAAATATTATGAATATTTATGTAAATTTACGTAATAGTATTTATGTTTTTTATTTGACATTCGGTTTTATTTTACTCACCTTCCACTTACAAAACAGTTTTGCAGTCATGCCTCTGAGTGAACGTCAGTTGTAATGGACGCAATTTGGAACGAGTGGTGGGGTACTTTTCAACTCGAGCAACTGTTCTGACATTCAGCGTGGCACTTGGCGCGCATTTTCAACAGTCACATGCCAGCGGAAGTTCTTGAAGCGTGGCAGAAAATCGATTCCACTTGGGCGTGGAAGCAGCGTCATGCCAATCAGTAGCGTTATTAACATCAAACTTCAGCATACTTATTCTGGCATCAATCATCATTAACGTACATTCTTCTCGGAGAATTATGTCTCTGAATGAACCACAAGAGAAAAATATTTAACATTCTGGCTTCGGTCGAACAGTTTATGTTGTCATGTTTAGAAACTTCTCTGAAAGTAGAGAGGGATTATTTCGTTTCATCTATATTTCAGTTTGTTATAGGGATTAGGTTTTACATGTTGTTAATGCGTTGGTCAGTTAGTGCTCACAAATACACGACGTAAAATCTGAGCACCTGTAGGTGAGAACCTTACTCTACGACTGTAGGTCCTGGTACGATGCTTACTTATTAATATACTATAGATGTTTCATTAAACTCTATTTATGCATTGTAAGAGCAAACAGCTGAAAACTCTTACTGTTTTCTGTGGATACACATATTAAGATAGTAATAATCAACTCCGCATTGACTTGCTGGCATCTTGTAAGTTTTCTTTATTACACGTTGGCGCCAAAGCGAGCTCTCGGCAGGATTTCCTGTTTTTTCTACCATCACGATACCCTCAAATAGTATTTGTGTTCAAAATTAATATTGATGCAACCTGCTTATCACTTATGTATTAAGGGTTTGCGCTGCAGCGGTTCACATAGGGAGAGAAGAAGAAGAAGGAGAGAGAAGAAGAGATAAATATAAGTAGTAGAAGTAGAAGAAGAGCGTCTGTGTATGACACATACACACACAGAGAGAGATAGAGAGATAGAGATAGAGATATAGAGAGATAGAGATAGAGAGAGAGAGAGATAGAGAGAGATAGAGAGAGATATATAGAGAGATATATAGAGAGAGATATAGAGATAGATAGAGATAGAGATAGAGATAGAGAGAGATAGAGATAGAGATAGAGATAGAGATAGAGAGAGATATATAGAGAGAGATAGAGATAGAGATATAGAGATAGAGCTATAGAGATAGAGATAGAGATATAGATAGAGATAGAGATAGAGATAGAGATAGAGATAGAGAGAGATAGAGAGAGATATATAGAGAGAGATATATAGAGAGAGATAGAGATAGAGATAGAGATAGAGATAGAGATAGAGATAGAGATAGAGATAGAGATAGAGAGATAGAGATAGAGAGAGATAGAGAGAGAGAGAGAGAGAGAGAGAGAGAGAGAGAGAGAGAGAGAGAGAGAGAGAGAGAGAGAGGATATGGGACATGAAAACAGTTATGGTGAAGCGTACCGGGCAAAGAGAGCTGGGGTAAAATTCATGCGAGCGGGTTGAGGAGGTGGAACGAAGTGGGTGGGGCGGGCGTGTCTGGTCAGAGAGGGGTGGAGACGGATGGAGTGAGGCGGGTGAGGCGGGGAGGAGCGGGATGGAGTGAACCGGAAAAGATTGAGTTAGAACTAACTTGAATGCGAGACGGAATGCGGTGTGGCATAGAAGGACGATACGGGGAATTACATAAAATTACTTCAATTTTAAACCTTTCCTGCATAACAAATTACTGTGATTATTCCACACGTGAAATTAAAATCTATAGTTTTTAACTACACATACAAAATGTCCCAATCAAGAATCAGGGCGGTGTATCTAAAAAAGTGTATCGCTTTTTCTATCAGATTTTCTTACCGCTTCTACTTACTGGCCAATCATGAACAGTGTCTCATCTATCTTAGGAGGCAGTATAAATCGATGGTTATGTCGATGTCCAATAAACAGCGTATGTACTATCACATAACCTCTAATTTTAAATTCGCTTTCAGTTATTTTCAATATTTTGCGCCCTTTGGAACTCTGTTGGACATAATTTCACTCGTGAAATAGTCCTATTAAATACCACTCGTGCTGTGGAAATTCTCAGATAAATCCGCTCCTCGCTTCGCGAGTCGAGAATTTATCGACAATTTGCAAAGCCATCGTGGTATGATAAATACTTGCCCGGTCCCCGTCGGGGTACTTCCCCTAGCAAAGAGAAAGAAAGAGGAAGCGCGGGGGCGCACTCACCGCATGGTCATGGTGGTGGAGTAGAGCGCGCAGGGCAGCGCCAGCAGCGCGCTGCACAGCCAGATGGCGGCCAGCGCCAGCCGCGCGCGCCGCCTCGACATGCGGTGCCGCAGCGGCCGCACGATCGCCATGTACCTGCAGCACATCCCCGCGCCCGCGCCACGTGACAACGCGCTCCCCCTCGCGGAGGGGTCAGCAACATAGTGTAGCGTCGCGACGCGCTAAGACACGGAGACAAGCGCGTAGCAGACGGCGGGCATCGCCGGATGTTCAACAAAGATGACGCACTGGAACTTTCCGTGGACGTGGCGTGCTAAGGCGGCGGTAGGGTGGAGGCAATGGGGGCGGCAGGTAGCGCCGAAGGGTCTATATAAGCCCACGAGAACAATGCCCCGATCTTCTTTCCCAGCAGCGTCGGCGGCAGGTGGTGCGTGAGTTTGTGCGAGTAGGTGCATTAGAGGCTGGCAATTCATTGTCGTGGCTAGCGAGACATGTAGATGGTCTCAGGGTAGAGCGGTGCTCCTCACAGAGAACATTGATCGTGTGTTGCGGTGTGGTAGCCGTTCCGTAAATTATCTCTCCTAGCAGTGGGTTCTATTTATTTAGTTAATTGCAAGCAGTATAATTGATTAATCGAGACTACGGTATAGATTGTGAATAAATCTACTGTTTCTACAAACCACTCTCGTCTGTGTTCTGATTACACCCGTATGACGCCACAATAGCAAGAGAGGAGGCCTGGTCGAGAAGGGCGTCGGGAAACAAGATATATAAATGAAGGGTAAATATTTAATTCTGATGCGGATTTATCAAATTGTTACTGGAACTTCTGAACGGGACTTAATCGGTACTCAAATGTAGAAATGGAGTGGTTGAAACCAGCAAGCACAAAAACTTTGGTAAAGACGCTTTTTAACCCAAATAATATTAAAAATTAATGAAAGATCCTGAAATATTTTCTTGTACATTAATTTAAAAATTCATTATCGTCTTTATGATGTTTGATATTTCTTAAAAGTTCATCGAATCGACTATAGAATAAACGCAATTGAGAGCATCACAACGTACATCAACAAGCCAACATTCAAACTGCCTGATAGTCTCTTATAATCAAAGACAAGTACTGACAGTAAATTGGAAGTGACCCAAAGGTCTTTTAGTTACCTGATGCAGGGGTTGATTCAGACTGAACTGGGTAGGTTATCAAAGATTACGAGATAGACTGTTCTTAGCACATATCTATTATTATGCTTATGACAAAGGCCGAGAAAAATATTCCCGATAAATTCCGGACAAAAACCTGTTCTTCGAAAAATGTCTTTCTAATGGCATCTTGGTGTCTCGCAACTCGATACGCTTCAACCGAATTGATATTGAAAATTCAGTTTGCGATTGTGCAGTTGCTTCTGACAATAAACACATGCACCAAAAATGATTCGCATGCAGAGAGACAAAGTCGCACTTTCAGTCTCTATCCTCACTGATAGTGGAAGACACTAAAAAATGTGAGCATGTAAACAAACGAACTAAGAGTAGTTCAAGATAATAATTGGTTTTCACACATCAACTGCGGATTGATTTCTTTTTCTTAGAAATGAGCAGAAAATGTAGGCAAGAGAAGTAGATTAGTTTTGACAGATAAAAATTATTTTAAAGTGTAATGAACGGACACAAAAACATAGACATCCCTTCCAAGCGTACAAACGAAACCGTTCTATGCAACCATTTTCTACATAACGTTATAGATTTTAAGATGACATGTTATGTTTATACTGATGAAATCGTCCAAATTAAATATTTTTGGAGTTCAATTGCTTACGATTTAATGATAAAAGTAATATTATTTTTATACACTAGTTTTTATTATTTTTATAATTTTTGTCTTCTCCATAATATATTCATGCAATATTAATGTTAATTGGTGTTAATTGTAAAAAACACATTTATGCAAAGTGCCTTATTCCGTTTAATTCTGTTTTTGAAGATAATCATTCACAAATTCCCTGTCACATCATTATCCTGGTTTTGCAATGTTAATTAGTACATTTATACTAACATAAATGCAATGATGTAGAGGCAAATTAATGAAACAGCAATTGAACACGGGGTGAACGGGCAACCAATGTACTTGCGTGCGGTCTGCAATAAATTACAATGAGAACGAGGCGTTGTGACATAATACACGAGTTACATTCATAATGCGAAATATAATTAAACTGAGATTGTATTTTGGCGGAAGTGCTTGTTGAATGAATTCGCAAAATATGGATTTAATATTCAAATGAGGATATCCAAATTAATGAATTGCATCACGCATCGTACACTTATCATTAATTAATATAAAATACTCGTTAAAAGTAGAAACGTAAATAATGGTGACTTCACTTATGTTTTGCTTTAATAGAATCAAAGTGTACACTTGTACTAAATGAGTTAAATTTTATTATATTACTCGTATTACGCTATTCTGAATATGGGGAGTCAAACATACCTTAAAGTGTTCAATGAATTACGCACATTACATATGAATCTGGCCGTACTCGCTGAATTCATGAGACACTTAAAAAAAACTTGTGGAAATCCACATCCTTTGGGAGTCCCCGGGCCGCCCCGGGACAATAAGGCGGCAGCAGTTGGTGAAAAAGGCGCAATCTTGCAAACAAGCAGTGGCCGCAAAGCACTCGAGCGTTCATGACTAATACATTTCATATAAAACAATTAACAACTTAAATACTGAGGGGGCCACTATAGCCTTTTGGAGGAGAGTTTTGTAACGGTTTGCTACTGAACGCGCCAGCCTGATCGAACCCTCCGAAGACGCATCCTGGTAAGTCCAAACAATCCTATAGAAACTATTCTGGTCGAGCGTGACAGAATTACCAGCCAGGCGCACCGGTGAAGGAAGACTGACACAGGGTCCTGCAGTAGCGGTCAAACTAGTGGAAGAAACCGCCACTACCGAAAACGCGCGCCGCGAGAGAGAAGAGGTTCACCGTCCCGCCGCTAGGCACCGCGGCGGGCGTGGCGTAGCGACTGTGTCAGGTGGAAGGAGAAGGGGCATTCCCACACCTCCGCTCCCCTCAACCCCGTGGAGGGCAGAGGAGGTGGCGGCACCGCTGATAAGCGGCGCGCTCGGCGCCCGTGGGGAGAAAGTGATTTTGGTCGCGAACGATATCGAAACTGGATAGACTTTTGAAGTATTGTATAAAGACATAGCTCTGACGTGATTTCTTCTGGTAATTGGATTGGCACGCTCACTTATGGGACATCTTCTGGACACTGTTATCTGGCTTTGTATTTTGGACTGTATTTGGAAAGCGGTATTCGGCCGCTCAAAATAAACTGTTTATACATTTGTGCTTTTGTTTGGTGTTCTGAGTCTCCTAGAACACAACAGGTCCCAAGAAATTGCATTATCTTACGCCAAGCGAGAAAGCTGTGACTAAGCCGTTGGCAAATCGGTGGAATATCACCTCAGGGTAAGGAACGAGTTGGAGAACCTCGGAGCGATTAATTTTGGGAATCCTCGCGCTATAAGCAAAATCTAAGTCCAGAATGAATGAAATATTGTAGAGTATGAGAGATGACTGCTGTATCTTGGAAGTCGGTTACGTGGATCTTCCATGATATAATTATATCATTACGCGTTGTCAATTGTGGGCTTGCGTTTTCAATTGTGGTAGGGAACTAATGTAACCACTGGTCACAACCAGTGGGGCTGTGTTGTAGTTAATAATGGGCTGCACCTATGGCATCAGGAACAGATATGAGTTCGAACAGATGCCAATCAGGAACAAGTTAGATGTGAAAAGGTTTAAAATATATGTAAAACCCTAGTACATGAACTATAGCTCGTATCTGTGAACTTGTTATTTACCACGACGTCAAAATACTGTGTGAAGATCACTTTACACACACCGAATGAAAAAATATTAATTTTTATTTAGAAAGAATTTTAAATTGTTTTGGTTGAACTAGAGGTGGGCAAAATAGCTCATCTTCGTCATTATTTTAGGCGTCTCAGCAGCTTACTTCTTTGTCAAAATGTAAAATACATAAAAATAAATACGAGTAATACAATATTTCACGTTTCCTCTGAGATAAAGAGCATCAAGCCACATTTACCTAATTATGTGGACGACATAGCCCCTCGGGTGTCTCATGGAGAGCACGGTGCAATCCCTGGTTCAATTCCCGGTCAGAGCAAAAATAAAGCTATAGATTTCCCATTAAAATCGTCTCAGTTTCTATAGCTGTACGACAAAAAAGAAGCTCAGAAAGGACAAGTATGCTAGACACCGTAATCAGAAAACTTCATTTTCACCACATGTCTTTCTTACCCCCCGCCGTGTGATAAATAATTAAAAACAGAGCCCAGACTGGGGAACACCGCTTGCTAGCAAAAGACCGATTAATCCAACCCTAAAATGCCAAATACATACTTACTTATGGGAGAAAAGTTAAAACACATTTTTGCCCTCTGAATGAAAATGGACATAAATTAAATTTAATTGATTCTAACATCGTTATTAACGTATTTTGAACCTAATGTACAATAACTTCAGGAATTGCAATGAAATTGTTTCGAGTTAGTTAAAATATCCCATATATATGAAATGGACATCAGAGCTACAGATATACTTTGTTTAGAAATTATACGTATTCTATTTATTTTATGATATGTAAAATTGAACTATAACATTTCCTCCAAATTAAATCAATTGGATGATAATCTCTATAGCCTGGATATTTTTGTTTTAATTTATTAACAAAAAACTGTGAACATCATGAAATATATATCGTAAAAAGAATGTAATATCTCGTTTTAGAATGTAAATGAAAATTATATTCTACAGAAGTTTCGTGTTTTGAAGTATTTAGTTCTGAAGAATGTATTGCTTTGAAAAGCTTAAAAAATGCTAAAACACAGAACGCCTTGGTGTAAGTAAAGATGGTATCACGGAAGAAGCAGTTACGAAACGCTGTCGAACGAAGGAAGCGCTTTGAGAACCATTTCCTGATAATGCAAATTGGCTCATTGCGTAGCGATGAGCTCTGGGAGCCTAAAGTGCATTAAGCGAGGCGCGGTCTAATTCCCTCCTTTGTGGGCGTTAATGAAATATTAATGAGCCCGGGCCGTTGATCTGCGTAATTTCTTCTTTAGCTGCTCTCTTGTTGGCTGCATATCTTATGTCACGCTGATTGGTAAATAAAAGCACAATGATTGTGAATCTTCATTTCGCTATTAGCATACATTTTCAAACTAATCAAGTTTTAAGTAGCTTGTTACCCAATTTCTGAATTCTTTTGAAGCAGACTACAAGGAATTCCTTTGTCCAATAACAGATGGAAATTTTCCACAAGTCAAGACGGCCTTTTAAAATATAATATTTTGACATTTAATACGTATCGCAAAAAATGTTACACTCAAGGAGTTTCCGAATCATAATACGTGACAATAATTTTACTGGAACAAGTTTGATTTATTTTCTTCAAAGTTGCGCACGCCTAGTAACCTGTTGTAATGTAATAAAATGATAATAAAAATTACGAATATTTTAGGTTAGGAATATTTTAAAATTTAAACCGCACGAATTTTAAATTTGAATAACGCCGATCACATTTTAAATTTTAAGCTTCTCAGAACTGCTTCTGAAATTGAAACAAACCAATGAACTTAAGGAATTTGCAGCATAAGTTACATTTTGTTAAATATTAATATCAATTTCTTTAAGATACCGACATAAGTGCAAGAAATATTTGAAATAATCCTTACTCACAAGTTCTTTTCATTATGCTGCAACTATTTACGATATTTCAAAATTAAACATTGAATAGTTTTTGAGAAACTGGTGCATTTGTCATATGAATGAGTGTTATATAAAATGAGAAATTGCTTACAAACGTAGAAGAGTCGTTCTCGAACATTACCTTCATCAGAACTTCTTTAATACTTTTACCATTATTCTCTACCCAGAGTGTTTCTTTATCGTTATTTACGTAATAACAATATTTACTAACAGCTTCAAAAATAATTTACAAGTTTATTATCGTGAAACTACTCCCAACTTACTCTTCTCCATCTTTATTTCACAGACCTCCATCAAGGTTAAGTTTTGATGCTATGCTCGGATATTATTTAATTTTTAAAGGTTTTCCTTCAATATGGTAGTATGGTCAATTCGGGACAAAAGTTGGTAGAACGTACTTAAAACTGTGGGGAATAATAGAGGAATAAAACCAAACATCGATATGTTTGCCCGTATTTTCCCTTTAAGTTTCTCCCGACTTCGTAGAATATATATGTACACCAGACAGCCTGAAGACAAGAAGAAACTTAACGCATCAGCCCAGCAACTAAAAAGAGAACTAAAAGAGTACCAAAACACCAAATTTT
>BOPP01000041.1:6515250-6526373 GCA_017312745.1 Gryllus bimaculatus
TATACCATTTACTAATTGTTCCAAGTGAACAGATTGTAAATTAGCAGAATTGAAAAAAAAAAGTTTCTCCCGAAAATATTTTTGGATTGTAAAAATTGTTCTTGTAAAAGAAGATTAGGCAACCTTTCTTAGTAGGAAAGAATGTTAGCTATTGCTGAGAACCTTATGCTGTTAGTTATTGCTACAAAAATATTCGAAAGGCTTAGTAATGAGAAAAATCTCAAGCGTGCTGTCAGAATAATTCCATAACAATTCATAAAGCTTTTCCCGTTACATTGCAGTCAGATTCAGCGCTACAATAAACTCGCAATAAAAATTGTAAAATGGAGAAATAGTTAGAAAATAAGTTAATTATAATTTAAAAATGTTTAACTATTTACTACAGTAAGATACATTCATCAATGGGCTTGACATCATTTTACCTCATTTGGTCACAAGTGACTCTCCCTTCCTTCATTACCTCCATATTCTTTTTACACTGCAGTATAACCATTTGAGGAGATGTCACCACGCAGAGGAACATATATTTTACTTTGCACTGCGAGCCCTAGACGATATGGAAACCAGAAATTGTAGATTTTGCCGAGAGAAGGTTCATTTACGACGAGCAATTCGCAAGAGATTCGCCACTTCACGCGCGAAGAACCAAATACGACGCCTGCTTGCCAGATCCCAGTGGAGCAACGCCAACAAATTGCGAAGATGTTATTTTTCAAATTTAAAACAAAGGAACGCGATTGAAGGACATCTATCCCCACAGGTCAAGTCTCGCGAATCTACGACCTATGAGACGGGATCGCGTTCACGCTTCACGTGACCTCGGATTCAGAAGAGCGTTTGGGTCCACTAAGAGATCCTTTTATGCTTCTAGATTTCGACCTGTGCGGTGTGAATACGCCTCGCTCCACGATCGTTTTCGAGCTTCTAGCAAGTCTCCGGACTTAAGACGCGAGCAACTGCGTACTCAATATTTAGTCTGTAGGCAAAAGTGTGCATTTGTGGGTACGCGCGTTTGCACGCGATATTTATCATGCGTTTTGCCGCGCGAAATCGCAATGGTCAGAAGTAGCGTCGAATGCCCGAAAAAGTGAATGTATTGGTAGGGGTCCACACTGGATCCAGTAACCACCGGACCTTCTGATCGTGAGAAGTTATGAATCGCGTACCGAGTTTGCTTAATAGTAAATGAAATCTTCGTCCCAAACTTCTCCCGCGCTGATCTCTCTGTGGCCCAGCCCATAAGCCGAAAGAGATTGCCGAACACTCCGATTGTGCGGGCGAGAAGCCATACATGAAAGCATGAGGGCACCAGAGTACGTGACAAATGGGTGGGATCCACGAGGCACTAAATAAATCTCGAGGTGAAGAAAAATGAATACCACTGAAAGTGTAATATAGTGCTAACAACACAAAACCAAAAAAAGCCACAAAATACCGACTTTACTTTGCTTCAGAGAAATGGAGTTATCAAAGTTCACCTTTATGTAACTTAAATCACAAACTTCATTTATCACTGGCATTTTTCCCATTTTCCGTATAATGATGCCAACAGAATAAGAACGGCTTTCATTTCAAGAATGATTTACTACACCTATATTGTATCTTTCGGTCTAACAATAAGGTACTTGGTGCTGCGTGCAAGCTAATTCTTACATGCAAGTTCAAAATATAAAAGACTAATTTATTGTGTGGAATGTATTGCGTGCGCTCATGATATTGGTGTTTAGATGAAGATATTTGTAATCTTTCACAAGAATATGGAATACAGTCAAGGATCATTATACCTTTTTAAAGAGAAAATTTGTTTTGTATTTTCTTGTTTATTACTTTATCCCCTCTTCCAACGCGTTCTTTTACCAAGTATCACAAGAGTTATCGAAATAATCTAGAATATTTTGATATATTTCCAATTACTCAAACTGTCTGCATATAGTTCATTCTTCCACTAAAATAAATAAGAGTGTGTTTGAAAATTTGGAAAGACCCGCGTTAGGAAATAAACACGAATGAAAAATACCTGATTGAGGCAGCCACTAGTAAAAGCAGGGCTACTTTTAGAGCATGTATAAAGTGCCAAGTTCAATGGCGCTAGAGCTAGCGCTAAATGTTTGACGATGCTAAAATATTCAGACAAAGCTGTGAATGCAAGAAAAAAGAATCGTCTGATCAGCCACAACTGAATTTAATAATGTAACATGGTACCCAGTTAATTGATCTCTATACTTGAATTATAGTTAATGGAAAGTCAATAAGACTGCCTAAAATAGTGAGACACACATGGTAAAAGCAATTTTATTCTGCTCGTAGGATTGTGTAACTGCGCCTCCCGGACTCGTGTCGCAAAATGTCCTACTCGCAAAATCAAATGTCACTTTTACCACTGATTTCATTAATAAATATCAAGATCAGTTATGATTTCGTATAGAATTTGTTTTGTTCCAGTAAAATGCTACATAATGACATACCATGGTTTCTCTATTCCTTTTACTATTTAATAGATAATTGTGATAAATATACGGGTAATACCAAGTACATCATTTCATTATAAGCATTGTATTACTGCAGAAAATATCAATTTAATCCGATATTATTTATTAAACATCTTTTAGTAATTTTATTGATCAGCAACTTTTTATTCTCATAACTGTGTTATGTTTTGAACATTCATATTAAAAACAAAACTTTCGTATTAATTTATACTACTTATCTTTTTCATCTTTTCCCTTTCTAAGAATTTTTACTTACAGGAAAAAGTAGTCGGAAATAGAGTTTTAAGACAATTTTTTCCAAAAACATGTCTTTCGTTGTTTTTACCGACTAACACATATAATAGATAAAACGTCTTCGTTCGTCGTAAAACGGCGTCGTTCTTGTGCTTCGTTTTATGAGGCAATCATTTAAAAACGAAATAATTGAATAAACTCCCTATTACAATATAGGTGTTGTGGTGTGATATCTTTGGCATTATTAAAATAATTAAAGATGTTGTCATTGCCAACAATATTTTTAATGCATCTTAAGCAAGAACTTACTACACTACACATTTAACCCACCAAATTTGCTCATAAATTAAAATATCCTGATTCTCAACGTGTCAGTTCAACCTGCATATACTGGTGAAAAACAGCTGATCTAAAGTTAGAAAAAATTGAGCACATCCTGTACACATGCGAAATAAGACTAGTTTCATATTTGACGTAAAGAATTTATTCCCTAGTACATTGCCAACTGCTGATCTGTAAATTACTTTACGTAATTTTACTAGACAATTATCATGCCCAATACCGCTCGAGATGAACTCAAAAACTCTTCATACTTACTGCATGGACTAAAATTACTTAACTTTCGAAAACAAATTTATAGACGAACTTCAGGAATTCCTAGTGCGGCTCACTTCTCTCATCCTCTCCTTGCAGATGATATTGTATGGATGCTTTTCGGGAGACAGAGCATACTTCCTTTCAAGATCATGCCACTTTAAAAACATGGTAACATATTGGGGCGACGGTTACGCCTAGAGACATCCTTATCTCTGACGGTTTACGATAGACAATTGAACCTGTTTTCTGTGATTTCTCACAGCAACATCTAAAATTCAATTCACCAGAGAACTAAAAAGAAGACAAATTATCAATTTTCCTGACTGATATATAACATAAACATAGTCTTGAAAACTAACATCTTTTCAACATTTCAGAAACCGAATACACGACACTGTCATCAAGACTCTCAACAGAGCATCCTATTTCAACATAAACTTCTGCTTCCAGCTACATTGATACAACAGATTACTCAATGCCTCCCGTGAACAAACATCTCATTTTCTGGAAGAAACTGCACAGCATAAACAGCATTGTATGTTCTTAACGGTAAGCAGCAGAATCATTAAAACATACTACGGCCGCAAAATAAGGTTCAAACAAAAACAAAAAAATGTACACTACATACTTTCTCCTATAGTCACAAAAACCGGGGACAAGTAATTGCTTACGTTAAATTTGGACCCTTTTCAGAAAAGCTCGCACACAATAATTCACAAGCAGGCTAGAAAAGTTCATTCAAATACACAACGAATCCTCAAAAAAAGCTGTCCCCAAAAAACAACAGATCTCTAGAAAAACACGGCGTTATTCTCTCAATTGCCACGAGCTGCGAAGCATATATATTGGTCAAACAGGTCAGAAATGTTTAATAGAGCAGAATCAGACACATACAATGCCTTGAAACACATACATGTAAATCTCACTTTGCCAATTCATTTACTCCGAAACAGCATAGTTAGATCAATCTACACACAGAGATTCGTATACTGGAAATAAAACCACTACCACACCAACTATAGCTTTTAGAAAACTACATACTTGCATTTTAAAATGAATAACTTATTTAAATGAAAACATAAACATAGTCCTTCTCTTTACTAAAATTTACTATTGAGACACCACTCCACACCTGCACCCCAGCCGGGCAGCACAGTGACAGCGTACCGTCCCCAGGCATTGCCCTCCTCCACCCACGGCGGGTACTTAACCTCGGTTCGCCCGACCCGCGTAACGGTTTTTGTGGCTTCCATCTAGCAGGTAAGGAATGCTCAACACTCATTCTATGTTTTTCTGAGTATAGAAATAGTTTTTTACGTGTCTATTTTCTCATTTGCATTCGCGTTATTCTTTAGTATTAATCGCTTAACCGCCCTCTATTTTTCTTTCTCCTCCGTTGTCCAATATATATTTTCCAAAAAAATGTGTAAATTTATTTGTACCTTGATATAATCTTGTTGTTACTTCCGTCTAATAGAATATATTCTGTTATTTTGTTTTCTCTTCTTGTATTCAGACAGCTGATGATTGATCGCTAAGCAATCGAAAGCTGCGCTATTGCATTAAAAAATATGTTGGCAATGCAACATTTTTAATTCATCCCTATTAACACAAACTGCTCATGTATAACTTCTATATGTTTAAATGTTTAAAAAATTTAAGTTAGTAATTTTAGGTCAATTTTATTTCCACAAAAGCGCGCAAACTATTGATAATCAGCAAGATTATGAGAAAAATGCACGTATGAGAAAAAATGTGTGGCACGTCATAATTATTGCTCGTCTTGGAATTACATCTCATTTTCGCCAATTTGTTCATCTAACATATTTATTACGGACAAGCCTTTACATTTGTGACGAATTTACGAAATAAAATGTAGTTTTTGCGTCGATGGCATCCCCCCAGTTTTAACAGGATTTAGAAATCATTTAAATTTATTTGAGCAGTTCCTTGAAAAGTCATCACATCATGAACTTTTGGTCAAAAGTGGTTGTTCCCAAGAAAATCAATAGACGTTACAAGAGCTGTTTGAATACTTCTGATGTGAATAAAGTTCAATGACAACGAAGCAGAATACTTTGCTCAACTAAGGTCACGAAATTCTTCCCAGTCGCAGGGAAGACGATAGGGCGGATGCAACCGCGGGTCGGTGGCAGGGCAAGGCAGGGCAGGGCCTCCTTCGGAGACCCCTTTTCTGGGAAAGGGCAGCGCCCAGCTGCGCGCGCCGCATTCCATCGTGGCTTTCGCGCCGCGTCAGCGCTTTGGATTCGTTGCGTGTGCGGGCGGTGGCACGCGGGGGCCGACGGACCCACGACGAATGCGCTTGCTAAAGTGCGTCAACTTTTCACTAGCTATGATTGAGCATTCTTGGCGAACAATGTCACTCTCTCAGATAGCTTTGACTATTTCTTTTTGGCTAAGTTTGTCCTGCTGAGGAACTGAAGTTTGGCAGTTCGTCACTTATTACAAGCATGAGTGAAAGATTCTGTCAATTACTCGTACAAATAATTGATTAGATGGATGATCGTAAACTAAATGTTCTAGAAAATGTGGCACAACTTTGTAGCTCTTAATGTCTGAAAACTGCTGAAAATCATGAAATTCCTTGTTTCGATTTTCTTGAGTTATTATTTGTGGATTAATTCTCTTTGGACGCTCAGCGCATCTTCAATCGATTTAGTTTTGAGATATTTTGTACTTCTTACTCTATCGTATGATCATGGTCCTTTGGTGAAGAAAGGTTTAAATGTCTTTCTGCAAATTATATTGGTCTCAAGCGGCAGTGCTGTAATACGTATGGCTTTCAAAAGTGGTTAGAAATTATTATTATTTATTGTAGATTGATTCTTTTTTTTCTCTAGAGATGAATTTCCATGATAAATTATACCATTAACTTTCCCTGTACTCTCTTGTAATTAAAAAATAATTCGATTAATAAATTGACCTAAAAAATAAAGTAACTTCAAAATTTTATTATTTATGGTTTATTCTCAGGAAGCAAAATGTTCTATTTTTTCCCCAAAATAGATAATTTAGTTATTTAGATATATTTTCCTGAAATGACAAGAACGCTTAAACATGGATTTTCAGCCTTTTTTAAATTTATTTTTTCTGCCTGTTCAGGGGGCGGGCATAAAGCTTTAGGGTTTTAATTTACTATTCATCTAATTACACATAGAATTTTGGCCTTTACGGCTGACAGTATTTGCGGAGACACACGGCTACCTTCAAGTCTGTAACAGAGGCAGTAATTCAAAGAATTATTTAACTTTTTTTAATCTAACTCCTGCTTAATTTGTTTTAAGCAGCGGGAAGTTGAGTTAATGGGGGGATGGAAATTAGTTCTAATTTAAGTGGTTTAAGAGAGAGTCTTTGGGGTATCGGAGAGATTAAGTCGCGGGTTGGGATGGAAGCATTTTTGGCGTAGATAAAATATTTGTGCGACTACGATGGACGAGAAGCTGAGATAAAATCTATTCTGCGTGCCGTTTGAATATATTCGCTAATGAAAGGATTTTCAGCTCTCTGTGGATTTGCATATTTGGATATAAACCAAGGGGGTTGTAGGCTTTCTAGATCTTGTTTTGAATGATTTGTTAGTTTGCTTAGATGTGTGTTTTGCTTAATATTGTTCCAAACTTGACAGGCGTATGTAATGAGACGTATTATCGTTTTACAATATTGATATCGCGCAGGTCAGACTAAGCGATGACTTGTTATTAATTATGGGGTCAGAGTTTGTGTCATTTGGCGTATGTTTTGGTTCGTTTATTTCTTGATTGGTGGTTTTTCCATGTTAATTTTTGATCATGTAATAGCACCCCAGATATTTTAATCGGGCGTTTTCATTATCAAGCCAAGGGATTGCAAGTATTTTAATTTCATTTGTCGTGGTTTGATGTATTGTTTCTAAGGAGAATATTTTAGGCTTGTGATTTGGTAAGGGTTTATGGCAGATGTCTCCATTTCATTGTCCTCGCGACACAGTTCATTTAAGTCGGACTGGGAATCTTTGGCAGCGTTGGTAATCGTTTGAATTGCGTTTAAATAATCGGTATGCATGTGTGCATAAAGTGCTATTGTCTGAGTAAGTCATTTTCCTGATAGTCTGCTATAGTATATGTTGAACAATAGGGAGAGAGTGGGGAACCTTGCGGACGCGGCTTTGATAATGTGCTCTTGATTTATTGTTATTAATACTAACTTTGAAATCCTCTCTGAAGAAAGCTTTTAATAATATTGTTGGGGCTAATCTGGTGGGTCCTAAGGTTTGGCAACTTGTAAGTGCCCAAGATGCCACACTTTTATCAAGCATGTGCGATGTCGAGAAAAATTGCACGCTGTCGTACATTCGGCTTATGAAATGCTTCAGGCATGTACTCGTTACTCTAGTAGTTGATGGCTTGATTGAGTGGTTTTGGACGGAATCCAAAATGCGGTATTTGTTAGGCGAATTGTTTTGGTAAAAAATTTGAATGTCGGGATTTATAAGTTTTTCGAATATTTTGGCAAGGTCGGTAAACAAACTAATTGGTCTATAGCTAGAGGATTTTGTGGATTACTTGTTTGGGCTTGCAAATTGGTGTTATAATAGCTGTTTATCCAGGGTCTTTGGATATAGCCTAATTTAGACAAGCATTTATAAGAGCTGTTAAGCAGTAATGCATTGGCGAGGTAATTCTTTCATATTTTGTTATTTATTAAGTCATGCCTGCTGATTTTCTCGGGTTTTAAAAGTCTTAAATGTATTTGTAAGTCTCAGACGGGATATAAATTTAGTTTTTGTTGGGAAATGGAATATCGCGGTATGATAAAGTTTTCTTCGACTCTAATTGGACAGTCAATGTCGGTTACCGGTAGTTTAAATATTTTCAAATGGCTCGCTAGGAGTTGGCAGCTTTTTTTCGAAATCCGTCGTTGCTTTTATTTCTTAGTTTCTCCTGATCGTTTAGGAGAGTAAATGAGGGATAAGAGTTTCTTTGTAAACATTTTAATTGATTCCACATTGGTTCTGGAGTTTGAGGGGTCTGCCTAAAAGTTTGGAAATGTGTCACTCAGCAATGTTATTCTTAGTTAATTTATTATTGATATGCGGTTTAATTTTTGTTTCAACAAGTTTTAATTACGTGAATATTGCACATTCTACGAAGGTTATGTTTTTCTTTATTAATTTATTTAGTAGTGGTTTTAGAAGTGGAGTAATGATTTTGGTGAAATGTCTAACTTTATGTAGATGCCTTTTGAAGCTGATTTTTTAGGTCGAGTAGAGTTGATTACACTACTGTCTATATTCAGATGATGTTTAAGATTCATTGGAACTTTGAACATTGCGTTTTATTAGAATGTTCTCTACATGTCCAATTTACTTTTCCTCTCTAGTATTTTTTTCGCTTTGATGAGTCATGAAGTTCAGCTTTCGAACGACATATATTACTGGATTGTGGTCTGGGAGTCTTAGATTCTGGTTTTACAAATTTGTAATCGGGAATGTTTGTAATGTTCTGTGTATAAATAAGCTGATAGTCTAAGAATCTACCGGGAAGCTAGCATTTGGGTTATAAGGGTAGTATGTGGCTTTGGAGGAGCTAGTACTTTAAAGAGTTTTTGTACTGCAATGCGGGAATTATGAAGATATTTTACATTATTATTGAAGGTAGTATTACGAGTTCAAATTATGGTTTTACAATTCAGTTCTGTCGTGCTATACTTTGATTTGCGGTGCGTTATTCATCGAAACAGAGTGCTTACAGAAAGAAACTTGACGGAACTTTTTGATTGGGCAGGCTTTATATGCTGCATTACAAAGTTATGTTAGAGTGAGATCAGTTCGATTTTGGAATAAATTTTTCTATGGTCATTTGAGGATGGGATTGTATCAGTGTAGGTTTAATTTTTCTATTAATGAGATATTGCTCCCACCATGATGCTAATTTGTGAAATTCGATATTGCGGTATGACTAAATATTTTGGGGTCAGGAAAATTTTTCTGCCCCAGGGCTTAAATGTGTTTCTGAAATGACTGCGATGCAATCAATCTATGTCGGTGTGTGGTACTTGTAGAAAAGGGTCTTAGTATTTCTTGGCGTTTAACGCCAATTGGCATTCAGTTGAGAAATTTTGAAGTTTCGTGATTTATTTGGTGCATTGATATGTACACAGAAATAAGCCTTTGAAACGCATTTTTTTGTTGTAAACTGCGGAATAGATTTGCAGAAAGAGATATTTTTATAATTGTTTCTGGATTAGGTTTTGTTTATTATATTCATATTTTGGAGGACTGGGGGAAATTCTGTTATCTGGCGCTATAGGGCTGACTAGTGCGAAATAAGCGAAAGTAGGCAAGGGCGTTGAATTACGCGGCAGGAAGGAGGAACTCGTCGTAGTTGGGCAATAGTGATAAGGTTTCTTCGTGTTACTGTATTAGTTGGTGATTTAAGACTGCCTATTTGAGTTTGTGATGAAATTTTTGATATACTTGATTCAATTATATTGTTTAATGGTTCTTTGTAAGCTTTGCAGGGCCTTTATAGTTAGGCGTTGTAGCTGCCTCGATGGAATTAACACTGACTTGGTGAATCATTGTTTTAGGTTTATCAAATTGCGAGTCTACCGATGGCTTTCTAAGCCAATACCAATAGGTGGACCTACTCGCAATTTGCTTGTGAATGACGAACGTCGACAATTTGAAACGATGAGTGGTAGTGTTTATGGACTACTTTGGAATTTGAACCTTTGAAATTGGTATATAAACTGGATTTTATTTTATGTAATTGCTTTGTTTATTTCCAATTTAGATTATGGATTCGTTGAACAGGACGTAGGTTAACGGTTTTTTACGTTCTCTTTCGGAACGTCTAGACAATTTTAAACCCAGTTTTTTTCCGAAACGTTGTTATAATATTTCTCTAACTGAATAGGATAATTGCAGATCTTTAAATGACAGAAAAGTTTTTGGGTGTAAGATCTATGTGTCGATGCCTGCGATTTTCTTATTTCACAGATTTCTGATATTTCTTAAGTCTCTTAGTTGAGTTGAATTTATTTTTATAGTTTATATTCTTAATTAGTAGATAAAATTGTTTTGTTGTAATAGCTTTTTTATTATGATAATATGGGGAGAGGGATAGTGCGAGTCTTTATGGACATAAAAGGAAGGTACTTTGATGATGGATATCTTGCATTTCTTGCTTTCGTTTGGCGAATTTTTTCGGTCATATTTGAAAGCTGGTACCTATTTTTGACGGGAGCTTTAACCATATTTTTTAGAAAGGCATTGCTTTTCATATTGCTAGGATCTACGTGCGATGCGTTTTGACTTATTACTGTTTCATTAAAAACAACTGAGATTGACTGTTGACTTATGATTGTGTCGTGGCAAGACCATTCTGTTTTAAAATGTAGCTGTCTTTAGTGGCTTTATGCGAAGAAGGTTGGTAAATGAAGTCCTTCCGCTCTCCCATCCAGCTGCACGCGGGCGGTTGGATGTTTAACTGTCAAGGGTTGATATTTTTCATTTGTGGTGGAAATGGAAGATTACATCTAACCATTCATTGTGTGACTGATCGTGGCGTGTCAGCCATTTAGAACGTGACGTGCTGAACATTGACCCAACAAGGCGGGGGCAATCTTGTGGCGATCGGCGATTTCGCTGCACTACTAAACATTTTACATGGTTAAATACATATTTACGCTTAGAGTATAAACATTCTATTTCCACTATAAAAAAAACACCACTGTTAGTAAAAATGGGGAGCCGCTTGGTACGCGCCGTTTGTACTCTTCACTAAACACGATCTTGAGCGT
>BOPP01000041.1:6526398-6574993 GCA_017312745.1 Gryllus bimaculatus
AACACCGAAGCACAGCGATAAGCGGAGCGATGCGATGCTTACGCCACGACGTCTAGAGCGAGACTGGATTTTAAGCCCGATATTCGATAACATGTTGAAAACTTTTCCCCCTGTACTATAAAAAACTAGTGGTGCTAAAACAGCATGTACAACAGAAAATTCGGTGTACTGTGTACTTAAAGTTTTACTGAAAGTTGTAAGTTAAGTAAATTGCAATTAAGGGGCTAGTCGTTGGTCAGTGAGAGGGGCAGTCTGTTAACAGCAGTATAATTTGCATACAATAATTGGGTTTTAGAGTCGGCTTCAAGAAAAATAGCGACAGAAAGGGGATGGCGTTTAATGGAAATGGTCTTTCAGAGAGGGTTCACAGTATGTGGCTAAATACGTATAGCACTAGTTCTTTTAAATTTTGAATTAGGTTGCAATTTATTCTGGGGTCTTCCGATGACCTCCCTGATTAGTGTTCTCCGGGTATCGAACTGGCATCGGTACACGACGTAAGTTTCAGTGTATTTCCAAACTTGTGGTTTTTTAATTAGAAGATGAATTTAACAAAGAACTAGTTTGTGATCGCTACCAATATTAGCAGAGTTCAATGTTCGCACTCACATTTCTTAATGCACCTATTTTTTAATAAACTAAATAATAATAACGATCTACTTTCCCTATGACTACTAGTTACAAATTGTGAGAGCGAGTAAAATGATTTGATGGTTGGCGAAATTTGACTGCATGATGAACTTGTTAAAAGTGTATTATCACTATGATAGCGACAGTCTCTCTCTCTCTCTCTCTCTCTCTCTCTCTCTCCAAAGGATCTTTTTTATACGTTTACTCATGCAAAAACATTATAAACCAGTTGCAAAATATAATAATATAAATTAATTTTCTATGTCCTCCAACTTGTTGTGCCGAATAATGAAATTTCAGAGCAAAGGAAGATGATATGACCCATCTGCAAAATAGATCATTCCTAATTTCTTCAAAATTGTTCTAGGTAATGTTTAAAATATCAATGGGGTGCAAAATTTCAACGGCTTGAAAATTTTCTGAAAATTTCCAAAATTGGACATACATTAGTGGTGCTACAAAACGTTTTACGACGTTTCATAAAAAACCGGCTACAAATTGTTCCATGAACATTTGAATATAGAAAACAGAACCAAGAGCGACTAATAGCATTTCAATTAAAACTTCCTTTTATTTGTGATCATCACAATTATGTTGGGAGGATCATCATTTCACTTAACTTAGGTTTTAACTTAGAAATTCCCCAAAAAATTGATTTGACTTTGGAAATATCGCAATTTTTAACTGCTTCAATGTAGACATGCTGTGTGACCATTACGATCAATCCTTTTTCTACAGTAACAGTTATATAAACTGTAATAACGTAGACACTCGCGTAAGTAGTTGTGAAAAATTGTATTTTGAATAAAGTTGTATTCTCATTTATGAACCTGAATCCACTGATGTAGTAAATGAAATATATCATAGAAACATTTATTCTCTCTACTGTAAAATTGTGATTTTTTAGTCGCATCGTTATTTTTTTAATTACGAATGAGTGAGCGCAGTCGCTTTCCCAGGGACAGACCTTTGACATTGAATATGGAAAGTTTTGTCGACATGGGCTGCGTCATTATTTTTCGCTAGCGGGAGTACGCGCACTTTTTTGAAACAATATTATTTCACACACGAACCAACACCGGTATTGCCTTACTGCAGGTTCGCGAGGATTTCCTTCATCTTTTTGCCAGTTCAGACCGGGAGAGTGGCTCAGAACATCAACTGATGTCACTGTAGTGCCTCCTAGGGTTTGAGTACCGACGTGGAAAGATTTTCGACACTAGCTAGATAGCTATGTCGAATTCAGTCGCTGTCTGGAGTAGAATTATAGCGACCGGCCGCTTGATCGGTATTTTTCCATGGATTCTCCGATAAACACTAGACGAATGCCGGAGCAGTACCCTAACAAACAGACTACGGACCGCGCACGATCTTTCCTTCCTCTTTCTTGTCCTACCTCACCTCTTACTTACACACACACACACACACACACTTACTTTAACATGCACTACACTACTACCCATGCCGGGAGACCGGTCGGGTGCTTAGAGCTTGTTGCCTGGGCCGGAGCTTCACCGGAAGATATCTGTATGGGGAAGCTAGCCGTCAGTCAGCGGCGATTCTCACCATTTTGTGAGGGAAGATTACTACCAACTCCAGATGAAACAAACATGCACTACACTTACGGGAATACTGACCGTAGACGTTGACGCGCCGGAATCGCTAATAAATAAATCGCCAGTTTGGAAGCATTTTCGTAATATTCTTACCATGATTTTTTTAAAAATTTGACTAGTTATTGAAGGACGCCGAAAAATGTTTGTGTACACCATGATGCTGTTTCACGGTCATAATGTTATTCAACGAATAATTTTTAACGTTTTAATATGTTATACTGGAACTGCCTTGAATTAATAAATTTTAATTAAACTACTGGATGTATTTGAAAATACTGCGGGAGTAGCGACGCCCCTTTCAGAAAATATGACACAACAAAATTGCAGTGTCTGTTTAATTATACCATCAATCACTTCCAGTGAAATGTCTCGTAGTTTAAATGACCACTATCTCGTGTTCGTGGCTGGCGTGATTGCTCTAGCAGGGAGGAGTCTTTATGATCTTGTTTAGGGTGCTTGAGGGAGACGAAAATATCAGTTAGCCAGGAAATACAACAAGCTCAAAGTTTCCAAAGTCGTACGTTGCCTACTATAATATATAATACACAATGTTAATCATTTCACGCCTGTCTTTGTAAGCTGGAATTGTACTACGCATAATGTGTATATAAACAACAAAGTTGTCCTCGTTAAAAAATAACACAAAATCATCGATTAACTTCATTTCCTCACGCACTTGTGTGAAAAGTGTACTACGTCGTTGATGTACTGTACGTTGCCTTAAACTAATGTCCTTTGCCCTAATGTCCCTAATGTCAGGAAACGTTGAAATAACTTGTCTTAAATTACACAGCAAAATTTTTCACTTGTTTTTGATGTTTTGAGCATTTAGTAGTGAAATGAAACAATTTCGAAGCTTCTTCCGCGGATACACTTTGTGAGATTATTAGTAAGGAACGCAAAGCCTAGAGCTCAGAGTTCTACGATATATACCATGCATGATAGAGAATGCCCGTCTGAAAATGTAACGACTTTCTGCTTGAAGCTGGAGCGCGCTCGTCGCGGCAATACCGTTGAAGGCATGGGGCTCACGGTCTTCCAGAAACAATAAGACGGTCGTTTCGCGGTCGGACACGTCCTGGAGGCGAAATCAGGGCTTTCAGCATTCGCTTGGCCCAGCCGCGCGCACGCAGCCGGCAGGGACATCTGGTGGGATATTGCGGAAAAGCTTCGGGGTGTTTGTGGACCGCACCGCAGAGGAGCGCTGCAGGCGGATTCCTTGGAATCGGAAAAAAGTCCTCTTTATTAGCTTGTCGTTTTCAAGCATAAAATAGAACTGCTGTCTTTCGAGATGTATACTACTCTTTCCTCGTCTTCGAAGGTGACGTTTATGGACAATTTTATCGCGTTTTTGTGTGAACTTCAGTAATGTTTTGATTCGAAAATTGTTTTGTTCTTTAGAGAGGAGACGAGGAATAGTCTGGATGCAAACGTAATATAAAGGACGAAATTAAATGGAATATATTCGAAATAGAAATAAATGTTGGCACAATGGAGGAGCAACTAAGCCACCTGTTTATTTATCCATTCATTTAATTGCTAGAATGTTTTCGCATCAAAGTAATTTTCAATAATACTTATCTTTACAAACATATTAATTTACAAGTACTATATTTGTAATGTGAGGACAGGTAGGACTAAACACATCATTAACTGAAAAATATAGAATGACAATTTTTGGGTTTATTCAAAAACATTTCATAGCTACGCTTTTATACACATTCAGATTTCCCCCCAATTCACTAAAACAAATGCGTCCTTTTCACATATGGAGCGTAAAAATTTTACACCACATTTTGCATAAAACGTTGTGAGGTCTTTCCGCAACGTAACCCAAACTTCATGGCCTTGTGTGAGGCCTTTATAAAATGTGGGAAGCCTATCTCATTCATTTTTATTGAATCTCTGATATTAACTTCGCTCCGCACACGCTCCAGTTGCTGACACGAGAGCCACGGAAGGGAACTGTGGTACCGAAAGCGTGGTAGCCGATCGATGGAAGATTTTTGCGAATCGTACGAAAATGATGGAATTTGAGTCACAGCTACGTAATAAATCAACAGAAAAGGATTTTAATGTTATAAAAATTAAATATTCTTTTAAAAGCTTTATGATTTTAGAACATATAATACAGCATTCATTGAAACGCTCTTTTTATTACTTTCTTACGTACGTTGTCCATAAGGGAGTAATACACATAGTGGAGTGAAAGGTATGTAATGCTGCGAAAAGTCAATTTCGAAATTTTAACGGAAATATACATTTTGGAGTTCCCTGGGTGCAAAAGAGTCTCTCTGCCCGGCTATTCGCAGGATGGTTTCCAAAATGAATATTTCCTGGTCGATCTCGCCCAACTCGAAGCTCTGCAATTTTGAAAATCATTCTTTACATTTTGGAAGTACCTCTACACGAAGCCTCTGGGACATTTTCAATTTTTTTTCAAATATGGTGCCAAATTTTTTTTTAAATTTCTTGTAAGAATAGAGAGAAAGACACTAATAAAGAAGCCAGATTTTCACCGTTTACTATAAATTTTCAAAAATTACAAATTTTGGATTTTTCTGCGCCTTTGTACAACTACAATATTGAAGATTTTGGCATGAAATAAAATTTGTTCTCCACAATTCGTTCCTTATACATAATTCTAAAATTCTTCCAGAATATTCTAGATGGATCTAGCTAAAACACTTGCTAAGAAAGTCGACTTGTTAAGAGGAAGCGAATGAAAATCTGAAAACCTCTAAAAGTGCCTTTTAACCTCCAAAATTGCATTGTAAATGCTCAAAACCTCAACAAAACTGTTTTCGAGAATTCTCTTAGAATGTTATAAACATATTTGAAAACACTGGTCAGCTTCCTCGTTGAAAGACATCTCTCTTGAAGTAATGTCAACTAGTGACGTGACATTGATTACAAAACATTCATGTTACACATTGTTATCGACGTACATTAAAACATCGATCAAAGCAATCAGTGTTTTTAAACATGGATATTTCAATGCTGTATTAGTAAACTCTAGCATGAAATTCGTGGGCAATAAAATTTAATTTCATAGTGACCGAGTTTATTTATATGAAGACTTAACTGGAAACAAACAAAAAATAATTACAAATAAAATTCTCAGCCCGAAAGTCTGAGCGCTCACAGCTCTCTCACACCACACTCAAGACGTCATAGCTTCTTGAGTTCGGTGAAGAAGTGTACGGGAAGAATGGGGGATGCCTTACACCGACGGTGTACGCCGCCTCTCGACATACAAGGAAAGACGCACGAAAAATACCATCGGTCGTCGGGGTCATCATGAGTGAGAGTCTGCTCAATGAAGATAGGGCAATTTGTGCACTCTGTGGTAAGAGTGGACACTACTGCCCCAGTTCAATTTTGTCTCCGTCTCCTCCATAAGACCATAACCACAAACCAATAGCTTTTTATGCAGGGTTAAGTGGGCCGAGACAGAGCCAATTCGTAGGTGGCTCAGCGGTTTAGAAAGACGTCGGCAAATGGCACTCCGCCCTGGGTGATTGTAAAGCATTAATAGAGCATCGAAGACCTAAACACTCGTTCAAATGAATTACTATACAAATACTTTGAAGAAACGATATTTTATACACATATTTGTGGTGAAAATGTTTTCTTTTCTTTTCATTTTGTCAGTGGTGCCATGGCGCACTGGCACTACCCTCTAAGTCGCACTGATTGAACGGAAAATACGGATACACTCACATTTTATGGTCAGTGTATGTAGAACAATATGTAATTTGACGTTATGTGAAGTTGAGTAATATTAGGGGAGATGACGAACAACTCTGTCACAAGTGCGCTGGGAACTAGCGTGAGCTGTGGCTTGCTTTCCTGAGAGTGGCGTAACAGTGACGTGTCTGCAGGAGTGAGCTGTGACCGCAGGTAGACCGCGAGGAATTCTAGCGTGGGTGAGGAGAAGCGTCACAAAGCAAGGGGAGTGTAGGATGAAGCGAAGTGAGGGTCGAGGGAGAGAGTGGCCAAGTATGCATATGTGTGTGTGTGTGTGTGTGTGTGTGTGTGTGAGGGGTTGAAGCCAGACGATTAAGGGAGGAGTGGGGCGAATCGGGGTCGGGCGGGTGAGCAGGGTGTCGGTAGGGCGACGGTTGCTCTACATTTATCACCGAGGGGCGAGGGGGAGGGGCGGGAGTAGGTGTGGGTGGGGGGGGGACGCGAAGCTTTGCACACGCGTCGCGGCGACGTCGGCCCGCGCGCCATTGTCCCGCGCAAATAGACGCGACCCCTGGCAACAGCAATGATGTATGCGCTGACCACCGCACGGGTGGCGCGGGGAAGGGGGTGGGGCGACACCGAAGTTGCCCCTCCCAACTGAGAGCGAGGACCGGGACAGACAGCTTTCGGAGGGGAATCGGACATGAGCGTGCAGCACGTCAACTAGACTTGATGACTACTGACCGAGATTGAACAGTGCTATCGTAAATGATTAATGGCACTCTATAATACCGTATCAGCATTTGGAATATTTTGAAAAAGTCCGTTTGTCCCAAATTAAATGTGCCTTAAAACATATGCAGTTTTAATTTTTATAATCCGTTATTACAAGGAGACTCTAAAAAATAGGATACGACAAGTCTACGAGATCTGACGGCTACTGGCTGCGGTTGTAAAGTGCTATCCGGGTATGATTTATTGCACTCTGTAAACAGTATCAGCATTTACAGTACTTTGAAAAAGTCCGATTATTCTAAATCAATAGTGTTTTTAAACATTCATAGTTTATATTTTTCCTATTCTTAATAAATAGAAACTCCAAAATTGAAATATATCCTGCGCATCGCAATTTATATGGAATGAAATTTCATTATAAGTTCTTGTCTTACACAGCAAAATTGTGTGTTAGTGTACTATAGTATCGAAAATAGTTTTTAGAAAGTACTTAAATTGGTTTTTTATAAATTATTAATTACAGAAATTCAAAAAAGTATTGTAATAACACGTTTACTGATCTTGAAACTTCTATATCTACAACGATGAGGGGGATATATTCTGTAAGAGGGTAGCTACCGTGCAGAACGTAGGAAACGAAAAAAGGAGAATCGCCCAGTTACGAGGAATGGGTAACATGAAATGGCGCTTTGCTTACCCTCCCTCAACCTCTGAAGCACAGTCTTTGAGGCCTAGCGCCTCGGCAGGGGGCCTTGTCAGGCAGCGCGGCGTCGTAGGCGGCGCGATACCTCATGCGCTGCGCGGCGATGACAAACGAGCGCGGCGGCTGGCGCCGTCTCAGGGCGGCGCGGCGCACACACGAAGCAGTCCGGCAATAGCAGGCGCTGGCGCGAAAGTGTCGTCAATTTCGAAGCAATATTCGGTACAATACTGCTTAGGGCGTTGAACTGAACAAAACGTTGGTTTCATTTATTGTTTAGTAATTCTGGGCACGTCAACTACCAGAGCCATTACTCCCGTAAGTGTAATGTATGTTTTTTGCTCGGGAGATGGCGGTAATCTTTCCCTCGTTGTTTGGCGAGGTCCGGCGTCGACGTACCGTCGACTAGTGGGTTTTCCCAACCAGATATCTCCCAACAGCTGGGCACCGCCCCAGCCGGAACAAGCTCTTGCTCCAGTCGGGTATCCCGGCATGTGTGGTAGTGTAGTGAGAGTTAGTGTATGTATGTGTGTAAGGGGCGACGATAGGGCAAGGAAGAGGAAGGTGAGATCGTGCGCGGTCCGTGGCTCGTTTGTTAGGGTACTGCCCCGGCATTCGCCTGGTGTTGATAGAAGAAACTACGGAAAATTACCGTTAAGATCAGCCGGCCGCTGGAATTCTCCTCTAGACAGCAACTGAATTCGGCCTAGCTAACAATCTGATGTCAAAAATCCTGCCACCTTTGGGAGAGAAACCCAAGGACCTCCCGGTCAGAGGCACTACGGTGACATCAGATAATGCCCTGAGCCAACTCTTTCAGTGAAAAAAAACGTTGGAGTGTGGTCCACCTGGGCACAGGATGTCTTAAATTGCCTGTCGCTTCTGTGCGGTTTGACTTATGATTGTTCCTGCCAGTGTAGATTCATTATTTCAATCAGTTATGTACACATCCAGTTGATTATCCAGGTATTTATCAAATCATCTAATAAACAGGCATCCGGTACGATTCGTCCGTCTCCCGCACGTCCTATCTGGCCTCCAATGGCCCATCCTGATCACACCTCCTACCAAGCCCATCTAGCATCCTTCCGTTCTATGTTTCTTACGGTCATCACACTCCACCTGCTTCTTGCGCTCCACCTTTTATGCCCATTCCAGCCGCTCGTGAAACTTTTTCGCTTCGCCTCCTTCCACCTCTCCAGCTTCTCGCTCTCCGTCACCTCATTCCACTCCGCTTACTCCTTGCTCTCATTTCGCACAGCCTGCTCCTTCCGTCTCTCCCGATCCGCTCGGCTATCTCGATTCCATCCGGTCCCGCACCGGCCCACCCGTCTCACCAGACGAAGCCCTGTCACATATCCTATATTAGTTGGACCTTGCCTTTAAGTAAATATAGTACAAAACGCATTTCGAGGTAATATTCAACCGAAACTACTGTATTCTTTATTGGCCGCTGAAAGTCACACGTGCTAAATCTGAGAGCGATTTCACTAGTGCTTCTCAAGCTTTTGTGTCACATACTAACATACGTTCTCTCACTTTTATAAAATGGATTATTTTGATACACACACACTTCGAGATTCTTGTGCATGATCTCGGTGGCGTGTTTTTTCCCCAGCGATATAAGTACATTCGTGAGGTGATAGGTTCAACTGACATTCTTAAGCCTCTTGCAGTTCATTTTTAATACGTGATATTTATTTTATTTATTTGATAATAGTTCTGAGAGCCTGGGTTTTCTGAATGTGGGTTTCATTACACCATAATACAAAGTACGAAAAGGTCTCTCGTATTTCAAAAGGTAGTTACAAGTAGCCAAAGAAAGATTTAGAAAAAAATATTTTTATTCTCGAATAACAAAAAATATTCCGTTTTATGTTACTTTTTTTTGAAAAAAATTGTCCGGCAATGGTGTCCGTCATTATTGACACATTAACGAAGTCTTTTCTGGACGTTGACTATAGTTTTTTCGTGACATTTCCACTGGAATGGAAGGCACTGGCTTGGTGATTTCCTCTTTGAGTGCTGGCAGAGTTGTACATTTGCGTCTTAAAGTGTCCCCAAAGAAAAGAAAATCACAAGGTGATAAATCGGATGACTTTGTGTGTCAGGCAATGTTTCCTTGCAAAGACACAAGACGTCGAGGAAACAAAGCTAGTAGCTAGAGAACGGCGTAAATAGTGAGCTGTGGCTCCGTCGCTTTGAAATAAGACTTCTCCCCACGAAGAACAAAGAACCACTTCCGAGAAAGGCTTCGTCAGTGTTTCAACAATTGAAAAAGACATTTACCACACAAAATATTTAAAACCAAGTAATAAGAAAAGGCATAATATTTGTGTTCACAAATAAAACTATTGTTTCTATATCTATGTTTGTTTGTAGCTGCCTTTTGAAATACGAGAGATCGTTTTGCCAGTCCGTGTATTCTCAGAGTTTAATTGATTGAAATTTACTCAAAATATTTCTTATATATCAAGAGATGAATTCAAATTATCTTCGTAAATGGATAGTAAACGAAGTATTTGTACATTGAGTGCCTTCGAGGTTGTCAGGCTTGAATATGTTTTCTACCTGGCGTGGGCTGAACAGGATGAATCTTCAGCGACCAGGAAGGTCTCTTAGCAGGGCTGCTTCCAGCTGTTATTGCCACCAGAGAACAGAAGTTGCTCGGGGAAATCCAAAAGATTGTAATCGAGAGATGCGATGCAAACAATGTACAATAAAAATTTCCAACAACAGTTGGCAAAAATCTTTGATAACTAATCCAGTCTCATTCTGTTCAGTCATGTAAAATTGTGTGTTACACATAAATAATTATTATCCCTTATGTTCATGTGGTTACCAAAGGGCCATTGGAACATATTAGATTAGATGTATCTGCCGAAATTTGTTAAAATATTGCATTATATATTTCAATTCAACAGAATTACATTCAACATCTTTTAATGCTATTTCTGATTGGCCTTTGAATGCAGCTTGCGAAGTTTATTAAATTCCAATACAATAATGATTTTTTTTAATTAAAGGGCTTTGACATAATATCTTATAAATCATCTGGAAACTATTACACATATAACAACAGAACTTACACACGAATAGTAAATCTGTTTCCATAATGTAGAATAGATGGATGAGAGCTAACATACACGATCAACGTATTTAATAAAACCTAACTTACAAGTCGTTTTTAAGCAAACGTAATGTGTATTTTTTTTATTTCCAAAGGACATTTATTATTCCCTGTTTCAATGGAATTGATTGTCACCTTTCAATCATAAAAATAGATGGTTCTTTTTGATGGCATAACATTTTAATGAGTTGTTAGGAAAGAATGATTGATTTGCTTCGAAGAGCAAATCAATAATTCAGGCAGTTCCTTCAACGAAAGCTCTATCAGTTCTCCGAGGTCGGAGGAAACTCATCACAGGCAAAGAAGTGAATTTGACAAATGCGAAGCGCGGATCGAAGGCGCGAGGGGAAGCCCTGGGCGCCGCCTACCATCTGAGATACGACGTGGGGTTATCGATTACGCGGCGGTCGCAAAGGCCATTAGATAAGCGCGGGCTCACGCCATTGGCCAAGCGCGGCGGTCCGGCCTAATGCGCACAGTTCGCATCTCAAGCTGCCTTACGTTCATTAGCATCAGGCTTCGGCTGTAAACGGGGACCTAATGCTACAGGAAATGTAACTGTTCTTGGCTTCAATAACAATGGGATCTCGCGGGCTTTTAATCCGGCGATTAACCCAAGACGGGGTCTCGCTCTGGCATTATTGAGCGTGTGTAGAGGGAAATGCTGTATGTTCTTACTCCGCAGATGTAACTCGTTATCTTTTGTTTTGATTGAATCTAATAGATTGAGACGAAGTTTTTTTTTACTCTGCAATATTTGTAGTTTAAAGTTATGATACGTATTTAATATTTCATCAGTTATTGTAGGTATTTTTGTCCTTGACTATATACACTTTTGTTCTCGGGCGAGATAGAGATTTTTGAGCCGTGGCAGCGAACACAATCAAATTTTGGTTCTGAAGATCGCTCACTCGGGATTTCTTATAATATAAACCGTATCTACATAGGACAAAGAGTTTATTTAAGCGAAAAATCCGTCACCAAGACACAAATAATTTGTGCTCAAGACTAATATTCACAGGTTCGACGAGTTATTTACAATGGGAATTATGTAAAAAAACAAACAAAACGCCGATACAACGCCATTATTCTACGTTGTAAAAGCCCTCAGGGATAAATCATAATGGAATTCAACAGACCGATTATTACAAATTAAAATAAATTTTCAAGATTTTAGTCATTACATTCACTCCAAACAGTGAATTTAGAATTTCCTGCCCTTCACTGCTTTCCAAAATAGACCTTGCCTTTTTCACAATTATTTCAAGTGAGTTAAACTAGTTGTGTTCTATATTAATTCACCAATTCAATCTCAATTGACAGAATGTTCTTCACCTCACGCTTATTTTAGTAGATTTATCTTTGTACCTTATCGTGACATACAGATTAATACATTTTAAAATAACATTATAATATCTTAGAGATGCGCATATTGCTGATAAAACAATTGGAGTGTTTTACTACGGATACCACATTTTCTCAATATTTCGTGATTATTGTAATGATCATTGTAATATATAAATTTAAATATTATATATATCTTTATTATTTTAATAACTACACCGGATTATATTCATTTTTTAGTTGGAGTGTATATATATTATAGTGAATAGCCGCTTACATGATACGTTCTATTTTATCTATTAGTTATTAAAGCTTTATTGTTTTCTCTTTGTATTTTACAGTGATATATTTTTACGGTTTTATATTATATATTATATTAGGATATGAAGTAAAAAATGGCATGAAAGAGAAGTTGATAAAAAAATAAGTTGAAATGCATAAATCGTCGCTGCCGTTTGAGCATAATTATTACATTATTTTCCAAAACGAAACTGAACGACCGTAAATATGCTCTTGAATTGCAATCGACTTTCTGTCAGAATTAGTACATAGCGTGTCTCCAAAGCCATTCCGAAAATATTGATGTGTTTATCTGCAGAAATCTATGCAAACATTGTTGTATAAACACTCGGTCAAAATGCACATTTGGGGATTAATGAATTTAGTAATAACATACATTTATTTGGAGTAGATTAGGTGAGAACATTTTGTTTCGACAACAACTGTCTCTTCTGGAAACATAAGCTTATCGAAGTATACACCGTCAGAAAAGAGAAAATAAATGCTAGAAGAAAGGTCACACAATGAAAAGTTGAAAGGGTGCGTCAATTCCTGAGGCGAGGTGTATGTGCTTCCATTGCTGGTCTCAGGAGATATTTCCAATAACATCTCATAATGAACTCCCCAAATGAGGTGTCTCGGAGCAATAACTGTTGCTTCTGCAGCTTTTTTGATCGAGAGGTCATAGAGCGCAGAGGTACCGTCGACATAGCGGCTTGCGAGGAATTTCCCTCTGAAGGTATCTCCTCAGCAGTTTATCACACTATTTGGGCAAACTCTAAGCTTACGAGTAGTGTCTCTACATGATATGTGTGGTAGGATAGTGCAAGAAAGAGTAAGTTCAAGTCTAAGGAGAGAGTGTCGGTCACGTTTTAAGAAGGAAAAGCACATGCGGCCAGACGAGAGAAATCACGAAAAACGTTCAATCAGAACAGTCCGCCGGTATACTTTTCCTTCAGAATACCTGAATTTGACCTAGCTTCCTAGTGGGAAAAATATACCACCGATGGGGCCTCTGCGCTCTAGGTCAGAAAAGCTGCAGCAGCAATTGTTGTTGCTCCGAGATACCTCAGGGGTTCAGTTTGAGAGCTTACTGAAAAATCTCCTGTAAACAGCAATGAACGCACATACACATACCCTAAAGGATCGACGCACCCTTTCAACTTCTCACGGTGTAATTGAACGTGGAAAATAATGTGGTAGGAAGTCTGACCATGCGTGTCCTGACGTAGTTTCTGATTTGGGCGAATGCCCTCGAAAGTACAGTGTACATTTCACAGAAGCATTGTTTGTTATAAATTATATTCTGTGTGTTCAATATGCACTTCCAACACATATTCAGGACTATGTTTGCAGATGTCCCTATCACGAATCATCACCCAATGTTTATGCTATTGTTTTGGAATTCCCCATGTTGGTTTTGCAGGCGAAACGCAACCCGCTGGGCGACTTTGGCAGGCCGGAAGCATAACCGATTTTGGGACAAAAAAGGGGATTAAAAAAGTAGTGGCACAACAACAGCATATACTTTAATTTGTAATTGTTATGTAATATTATAAAATTACAAATTGCATCCTACTAATTCTTCAGACACGTGGAAAAATTATCTCCAGAAATAAAATAGAAGAGTCGAATTTGCTGTTTTCTAGTGTTCACAGTTTTTATTAAATATCAGACTTGGACCACATTAATAAGCGCCCACTGTCTTACTTCTGGGAAAATATTGAAGAAAAAATCGCCACCTGTAATCGAATCTCGGCTTTCTGATTGGTAAGCTGGAGCGATATCCACTCACCTATGGGACAGCTTGATTCTACCAGGTGGCTTGTCATGCAAGTGTTTGTGGAATGCAACGTCCCTACGTCTTAAGTCTAAATTTCTCCCCAAATACTATTAATTCGAAAACAATGTACATGATTTTTAAGTGTCATATTGAGAAATAGATTGCATTGAGAAGAGAATGTCTATCTTCATTATTGAAGGTGTAGTAAAAATACGAAATAAAAATGAACTTTCTGAAATTTATTTTTTTATTGAAAATCAGACCTGTGAAATATTAAGAAAAGCGAGTAAAATATAAAAAAATGCACAGACAGTGACGCATTTGAAAAAATTCTTGCCATCCTCCATTACCTTCATATATTTAATAGGGGATAGTAATGACATGTAATATTGCATTTTAGTAATATTGCATAATAAAATGGCTTCCCACAGGATCGCCCAAAGGATCCGTAAGTCGCGCCCAGTTTTCTAAATGTTGCAGGGACGTAGCACACGCCTTTTTATCCTACCACAGAAAATTGCCATTGTTTTCATCTCGCTCACCGTCCACAACGGCTAAATAAAGTCGCTACAGCAAAATTGTTAAAATTAAACACGGTCACTCCGGAAATATGTAACTTTGCGCTACCACAATCCATCCGTTATCAGAATAAAATATTTTGGAGCACTGATCAGATAGCTTGGAGATTATTGAGCTGAGAAGTCATTGTTAGATCGTGATGAATACATATTAAAAATGTATGTCACATAAAAAGGGAAGAAATGTTATATTTTAATAATATTCAGAGGAATATTATCGTAACCCTGAAACATAAAATCCAAATCATTATGATAATTTTTACTCGGGTAAGAAGGTTCAACACCTATGAGTGTTTGAATGGATTGTTAATTGTTTATTCAACATCCTAATCCCAGCGAAGGGAACAGACAGTTGCAGCGAATGTGTTAAAGTTAAACCTAATTAGCGCATTTCAGAGGCCTGAGCGCAGGCTGCTGCACACAGCGGAGCGCGGCCTCTCCCGTTTGCACATCCTCCATAAAACTTATCGCAAAGCCTCCGAGACAAACGGCCACACAGAGGGTGCCGCCGTTCTGCGGAAACGTCGCGCAATACCATTTCTTAAACGCCAAGAGAATAAACTGACGTATTTTTCTGTGGGTCGTGCTGCGGGGTGATTCTGCCCACACATACATTTGCTCATTTTTCTTTGACAGTTTAATGCCACCACCGAGGAAATTGTGTCAGCGTATGCAAACTGACTAGTTATTTTTCGTGAAATTGGCGAACATGATAATTTACACGAACGTGACGAGAAAAGAAAGGGTTGGAAATATTTTTTATTGAGATCATTAGAAGCATAATAAAATTCAAATGTTGTAAAAATGTTTATGGTATTTAGAGAATAGAATTATTTACTGAACAGGAATTTTCAGCAATTTTATTGGACTGATAGTCTGCGAATTTACGCTTTAAACGGAATATTATTGAAAACACGTTATTTGTCATAGTTGGCAAAACAGATTGAAATACTTGCGGATTACTTGTATGTGATTAGACATGAAAACCATGCATTTTACACAATTACAACTAATTTTTAAAATATGCGTTTTGTTAAAGTGTACATAAATTTGAATAAAAATTTAGAACGATTATAAACAAACTGAAGTATAAGGTGAGAAATAAAATGGATCAATCTAATCGAAAGCAAACTAGGCGCTAAACTACGTGGTAATCATATATGAGGTGCCTAATGTTGTAATGGGTCATGCCTATACATATAATACATTAGGTGTTGAGATATTTTCCCAGATGATTTTACTTTGAGCGCCATACCAAACGCCCTGCAAGAGAACCTCTGGGCTGTCTCATTACTCCTGATATTTTGTGGAAATATCTCCTCGGCTCTTGAGATCGCAGGGGTGGGCAGCTCTGGGTTGAAGATGTGGGGTTCTTATAATATCACTCAAACTACTATTGAAACGCATTGTCAATGGGGAAAACGCCCAATTTATTATCAATAAAACAAATCACGTACACACAGATAGCTTCTGCATAAACAATACATATTTTACACTCAGTTATAATAAAAATATACTTTTAATTCTCTCATCCCCCGGGATGGCAAGTTATATTAAGTCAGCTACGACTGTTATTTTACATTTCTGAATCTTTAATCACTACGCAGTATTTTATTACGTACAAAAATGAATTACCTTACATTACGTACGATGGTCTCGGACTAAAGCAGACCTCTCTACATATCTCTCTGGCTCCCCATTATCTACATGCCCGCCTCCTACCAAGTATCTCTCTCGCTCTTTGCTTCTCCAAAATTTCATTATGGTCAAAACCCCACACATTTCGGTACGTGCTGTCAAAGGCATATGCTTTTGGTTCGTCGAAAATGATGCCACTGTGCTTTTCTGATTTCGAGGTATTAGAGCAGGATGGCTTCATGCTTCGATATCCCTTTCCCTCCGTGACCTCATATGCGTGTTACCCGACAGATTTTCGATTTGTTTCCTTGTGAAGGGTGTGGCTTAACTCTTATTGCGCGTACAGTAGTGCTCAAAGAAAGCATCGCCTAAAGAAAATGGGAATTCTGTATTTTCGTAATCCAATCTGATCTCAAACATTTTAAACAAATAGTAGAAACGGATAATCATATATTTTTGTAGATTATATGATGTGTCTGATTCCATTACCATAATAACTCCCTCGATTTTTGCATATCAACTCGTTTATTTTCAGAATTATATTGCAGGTTACAACTGTGAGAAAGGTGATACTTTTTTAGCACTACTGTATGTGTATGTAAACCCAGCGCTTCAGGAGTAGCATTTCGGGGGTGTCCCATCCGCTACTGATTACGAACACGTTATCCAATGTTTGCCTTTTTGATTCTCAAAGGCCCTTATGTTCGTCTGTTGGCGAAGACGCTCTGCAATGTGAGTTCGAGGTAGGCGCGTACCTTCGAGCTTTCCAGGTCAGTGGGGGTGGCTAGTTCGTCCTGTCGTCGATATTTCACGATCAACGATCCGGTTTCTTAGCGGCCTTCCTCGGCTCATGAAACGCATCTAATTTCAGCAGGTGCCTTGCGGCACGTTCCAAAGCAATGTGATGGTGATGATGTTGATTTACCGTCATCCTTTGCGTCATATGTTTTCAATCCTTTTTGAGTTATTTGTCAACTAATAGAGACTTTTTTAATTGTAGTTTTTAATTTGATAACACGCGAGTAATCAAAAAAACACAGAAAATTAAAATTACATTACCAAGGGAAATTAATACATCCTTTGAGAGTCAAATTCTCATTGTCTACGAATATAGTATGAGTTAATATCAGTCCCGGAGGTTAAACTAAGAGAGGTCATCAAAGAAGCCCTTGCGCGGGTGAGGCAACACAGCAATGAGCTATTCTACACGTTGCTATTTCAAAATATTACAAACGGAAACGACGGGATGTTGTCACTTTGTAGAATGGAATATTATAAATATTGAAATATAATTTCGTGTTGTGTGTTACGAAGTTGTGGCGATGGCGCTTTCGTGCAGCTTCCTTACTAGCTTCCTTATTCTTCTGCTCCACATTGAATGTGAATTGAATGAAAAAAATAAAACATCTTTTACCTGTGTATATAGAATTTTGAGATCTACATTTTCACGACTTGTTTTTGATGTGTTGAATATGGAGTAGTGAAAGTTAAAAGAAATCCGGAGTGTTCAAAACTGCGGATCTCCTGAATATCTTATTTAGAATTACTATAACATACTTTTTAAAATGACTTGATTGTTGTAAATATTCGCAATAGTTTTTCGAATCAGTGTTTGGTCATAGCAGAACTCTTTTATCATGTCGACATCAGACGACGCTTGGATGATGCTGGGCACAGCAACTGTCATTGGGTTTGTTGCGGTACAAACCGCACGAAGATCTTTACGAGGTAACGTTAAGCTGTTGAATTCGAATCGTCTTATGAAGGCGTCGTTAGCCGAATATCTTATGATCCAAACGTCTTATGAAGCCGGCGTCGTTATCCGAATTGTTTAACTACGCCTCGTAAAGTCACCTAAGTCAAGCAACTCGAGACACCGCGAGTTCTTGGATCGGTGATCATCTGGGAAACCCTGTTACTAAAGGGGCCGAGCTCCTCGCTGAAGGGTGAAAAGCCAATGGTTGACTTCGACGTTATGAGACAAGACAAAATTTAATGGAGAATTACTCCATAGATATACATTTGATCCATGATCAAAATATGACTAAGAGTCTTTGTTGCAAGAAAGGCGAAACGGATTTTTTTAAAAAGAGATTCGATTTTTCATAATTAGTCGAAAGATTTAAAAATATTAAATGTTATTGACAAAACTTACATTTATACCCAAAACGTTTTTGTAATTCGCATTTTTAATTTAGGTTTAATACTACCCAATTGTCAGGACAGGCAAAATTCAATTTAGGAATATTTAGGAAGAACAAAAATGTGCAGTACGAAGAGAACTACAACCTTCCAAGATTTACCAAGAACCAGGAATGAGAACTGTTCGAGAATCAGGACCAACGCCAAATGTGCTATGAACATCATTTACCACAGGAAAGTACAATTAAATTAAGTACAGGGACCTATCATAATCCACGTACAAGGAAACAATTGATTGTAAATTTCAAGTTCGGTAGTTAACTAAGTAATTAATGAGCAATTTAAAAACGTCCATAGTAAATAGAATTTCAAATATTACGGATCCGAGCAGGCGTAAATGGCATACAGCCGAATTCTCTTATGAGCGGTAAATGGCGAACCCGAGATAGACAGTATTGTTGGATGTAAAGATTAAAAACCAAGTTACCCCAAAAAAGGTAATAATCAATCAACGGGGATATTTGTATTTCACATTATTACTAATTTATAATGAGAAAAAGAGTAGTATTGGAATATATTTTATCTTATCGAATCATCTTTTAAGAATTTAACATTTTAATTACAAGTGTCTGTTTTATTAAAGGTGTTGACTACTGCGGTATATGATATCAATTTTAACTTCGGTGATAGCAATCGCGTGGGACGCTAAAGTTGTTCTAACCAGTCATTCAAAGCAAGAAGCAGAAGCTTACAATGAGGAAAAGTGCAGGAATTCCCGAGAGTATTCAAATCGAAGACGCTAATTTTGTAAAAGAAGAAGAAGATAAAGAAAGAGAAAAATGAGACAAAAGAAGGATTCAAGTGGCTGACTGCTCTGACCGGGTATTTCGTGGTTTCTACAATAAATTCCAGGCGGATACCGGAGTAGCTCAACAAACGGGTCAAGGATCGTGCGCGATTTTTCGTTTCACAGAGGCACTCCCGGGAAGACGAAGTGTTGGTCGGCTCCGAATCTTATATGCTAGCTGAGGAGAAACATCACCATATCGTAAGATACAGCATGCAGCTCAGCCTACACACGGAAATAATAACCAAACGAGTAAACTCGAAATAATCAATCTTTTAAAGTTGCAAATATGGATATCATTCAATAATATTTTCACCTCGCGGTGACTCATCAGTAGACTAGTCAGAACACGTCAGAGCATGTTGTTATATGAGATTGTTACAGAACGTAAGCATATTCATCCCGGTGCAATTATACTAACGTCGACAGTGGGAATATGTCAGCAAAATTTCAAGCCACCTTCAAAGCTTGCAGGGTTCAGCCCCTCAAATATCTGCCCTAGAACACATTTTCAAGGTAAAATATGTTTGCCAACTGGACGAATAGTCTATATTTCGCATCCAGCGATTTCCATATTTTATTACATCTCAAGAAATTCCTGTCCGATCAGCATTATGGGCATTGAAGTAAAGTAGAGAGTCAGGTGGCTGTCAAACATTAGTAGATATCTTAGCAGACGTCAACGCCACAGGGATACAAATGTTACAATATCTTGATCCCACGGCAGACAAATATCTCAATTTTAATGGTGATTATGTGAAAGTATAGTATGCTGAATATGCTACAATAAAGTTTTCCCATGAAATTGTGTTTTCTTTTATCTGTTTAATTTATTTTAGACTGCTGTGCATCTACATGATCATAAGTATACTCTTTTACAGTACAATCAAATTTACATACTTGATTACATAACAATATTTCACAACTTTGTCTTTTAATAATTTAAAATATTTACCAATAAATACATTTAATATTACAGGCATGCGAATGTTTTTAACAAGAAAAGAAATACTATATATATTATTACTATATTTTTGTAACACAGAGAAATTTCATACTTTTGTAACATTTGGCACACTGTGAAGTAGCATTTCATAAAAAATGAATGTTAGTATCAAATTTGAAGTGTTTCCTGAGATCACTTGTAATAGGACATTGAACTAATAAATGGGATGTAGAAATAATTGGGACACAAATTTCACGCGGATCTGGATTTGTTTTTTTAAAATGCATAATTGTGACTCAAATTAAATGGCCAATTAGAAGTGTTGGTAAAATAACTTGATGTCTTCTTGAAGTTGAGGAGGGGAAGATGATCTAGAAATGAATTCCTCACTAAACGTAATTTTGAATATTTTGATTTCTATTTCAAATGCCATAGTCGAAATGCTGATAACAGAAGACGATTTTGAATATAAAGTTTGAGATAAAAAAGTTCTTAAATAAAATGTTTTGTTGATAGTTTATTTTGAATAGAAGGTATTAATGATAATAAATCTGCGAAGATGGCCAACTCAGAAGAAATTATATTCTGTAAAAAGAGATCTAATCCTGTAATAATTGCCCAGGCTTCACTGTGTTTTCTGTGACAATCCGAAGAAACTTACGTCATTCGAATTACTGAACGACTCTCGTGCGAGTTTTGTTTTATATTATATTATATCCCTAAAGCCAGTCAGGCCTCATTAGTCAAATATCACACGTGAAACCCATAGCTATGTTTGGCATGCAACAAGTAATTTTCTACAAAAAGAATCATTTACCTGAGAATCCAAGCAGTATCTAAAACCGATATTTGGGTTTTAGGAATGCGTTGGTATGAAGGAATATTGATTTACGTAAAAAAAGGCGCGTAAAAAAATCCAATAGACAAATATCTGTTCATAGCCTCATTTCAGAAGCTAAAATATACTATCTGCCCTTAATATTTTATTGTCTCTGATAAAAAGATAAAGTACTACAAGAATGAAAAAAAGGAAAAGGATATTACGGATTTAGATGCTGATGATGGGCGAAATGTGAACCCGCCAAGAACCAGAATACTCAAATTTACGAGAAGCTAGAAAACAATATTAATAGTTACAACTATATATCTGAAGTTTAAATTGTGATCTGTTTCCATACAGAGAACACGAATAATTCTAATTTTGTTTATCAACGGGGGATTAAAGAAAACTACAAACATGCCACGTAAATAAACCTGTAATTGAAAAAGTCAACTTTTGAAATATTAACAGAAAATAGGTATCAACTACACTGAGAGCTTGTAAATGGAATTAATAAAGAGGCAATTGAAAAGAAAATGAATATATACTGGTGGTGCTACAGAATGCCACTGACTTACTCGTACTAGTTATTCTTCTTCACACTTCAGCTTGGGCTATCTTTGCGATACACTTACACTTTTCCACATTTTATCAATTTTTCAGTACACTAAAAGCAGAATAAAATGTGTCTATGATTATTATGCCTCCGAAGAATTTTTTCAAAATAGCAGAATTTATAAATGGGTCAGAGGCGCTAGTGCTCTTTACAGACGGGCAGACAGGCTAACAAACAGGCGGACGGACAGAGGAGGAAAGAGAAACTCACAGACGGACAGACAGGTAGCCAGAGAGATGAACAGACAGATTGACTGAAAGAGAGGCAGATGTTCAGACGAAAATTTTTTAAATATATTTTCCGCAGCATTACGTAACTTTTTTGTCCGCAACATTCATTACTAGTTACTAGGAACATATGCACGTATTCGAGAGAGTAAAATTATTGTCAATGATAAATGGAAAACCATGGGATATGGCATTAAAATGGAAAAGGAACTAATGATGTTAAGGCGGTCATTTTAGTCCATTGAGGAAAAGCCAACAAAGTTCCGTAATGGGAGAGATCCCTCAAACCACAAGACACCCCCTGCAAGCAGGAAATGAGAAAACGGCTTACAGAAGTTAGTTTAACGGGATCAAAAATCTCGTAATACTTCTCGCTATCTACAGCCATTTATCAAATGGGCTATAAATCAAGGTAAATGAACGGTACTTGCTGAGAAGCCTTTAACATTAAGACACTTCCACTCGTATTATGGTTATTTATGAGCCTTTCAGAGAAGGCACGAAAAAGAAAATGCTCGAGAGAGGCGAGCTGTTTGGAGAAATGTGCCAAGGGCTGCGGGAAGCGTGAGGAGAGGCCGTCCCCCGCTTCTCCTGCGCAAGGGTCCATTCTCCTCACCCCACCTTCTCTCGCTCTCGCTCTCCCCTTGACAGGTGCCGATTCCACGCGGTTTCCGGCTGATTCAAGATTGGCGGTGCGGACTCGATAGCTCTCTAACTTGAAATGGAGGGCGTGATTGCTTTCAAACGCAAATGAGGTGGTTGAATAATCTGACTAATATATCGCCAGGGTGCAGCAATTAGTGAGGGAAACTGTGGACTAATTCGTTTTTCACTATTCAAAACTGTGTTATAATCACTGGAATTTGTCAGTGCAATCAATCAAAACCAGCGTAAAGTAGTGACGTATTACACAAAATAAAGACGCATACGTGCGCGCACACGTAACCAATCAAGAAGAATACTTTACATTGCTGAAAAATGCTGTTTTGGAAATATGTCAGTTTGGGAATAAACTGTTCAATTGAGCTCAGACAATTAAAAAAAAATCTTGTTTCTAAGTACACTTTCTCAGCTACTCTTTCAAAACCGTAGTACTTAAGAAACCCACTTCATGATTCTAAGAAAGTAGATCCCATTTCGACGTTGGGATCCAGATAAATGCTGGGATTGGGTTGCTCTCATGCCGAGGAATTCGAGTAACCACGCGCGGATTAAATTTCCGCGGATAAGGGGGATGCGATGCGCATGGTATGTTCGGTGGAAACCGAGCGGGTAAACACGAAAAGTGAAACCCGTGGAAGTTAATAGAACCACTCCGTGGCCCGTGAGAGTTCCGCACAGTCACCGAAGGGCGGCCTACCGCTACTGTGCACGTGACGTCACGGCCTTTGGAGGGAAGCGGGCGGAAAGCAGGGTCGCTTTTCTCCTCCTCTACTTCCTCCCGCCTCCTCCTTCTCTCTTCGTCTCCTTTCCCTCTGCTCCCTCACATCAGACCCTACAAACTCAGACCCCAACACGTAGGATCCGGATGGCTACAAAAGACCTCAGGATATCGGGGTTGTTATTACAGCGGCGGGGAAGTGGCGGGGGTATCATAACGTGAAAGCAGTAACAGAGGGAACTAGAATGGCAATCGATATTATGTTATGAGAAGGAACAATTAATTAATGAAAATATAAAGTCATTTTGTGGTTTCAGTAGATTGATGTAAAGTGCCACCAAAATTAAAAGATTCATTTTAAATGGCATCGAGTGACGATAGATCAATCGAAAAAATCCATTTTGATGAAAATCCTTTGTAGTTTAGGCATGTTGTTCACATTCTCACGACTGACGTGTTTAAAAGAAACACGTTTGGTATCAGGTAACCTCGAAACGCGCATTTTCATCAAAATATCAAAGCCTATTTTCGCTGCAATACGTAACTTCCTCTATATAACGTGAAGGGTAAAAATATCAGTAGCGGGTACTGTTAGGTACTTTTCGTATGTTTTTTTAAATTTTCGCTTTACAATACTGCAATTAGAACGTGAAAATTAATGGGCGATGAGCATACTACATACTTCTTTCTAAATAGGTCCGGTTACAAGAAAGAGCAATTTTTTAATCTGTTCTATGTTTTATTAATTAATTTCCGAACCCTGAGTTTGTTCCATTTATTTGACACTATTTTTTTGTTGGATTTTAAGCCAATTGAAAATTACAAGCTTATGGCGTATGTGCTTGTGACCAAACATGTCAATAAATATACCGATTTAGATTACATTATTACAATGCCAATATTAATGTTTTAAGCGCATTCTTTATTGACAAAATAAAGAAAAATGAAGTTAATTTCATTGTTTTACATCTTGCCACTAGAAGGCATGAAGTTCTCTTTCTGCAAGTTTTTAACAAAAGGGAAGGCTCCAATTTTAAATTTTTAAATTCTGTGTTTGAAGTGACCACAATGATCCAGATTCCACGACTTGCGTTGTTACTTTATGAGGAAGTAAAAACATCCCCGACGAATTTTATGAACACATCCTTTTGCAGTTGCTTGAAAAGAGAGAAAATATGTAGTTTAGATTTAAAGAGATATGTAAAGTTAAAGAGATGTAAGTTGTAAAAAGAGTTAAATGTGTGGAAAGTAGATTTCGCAAACTTTAGAGTTGTCTGTCTTATTTCTTGGAGCAAACATGTTTTGGAGTGTACGTATTGTGTGTCTAAAAATAATATATCTTTCGTTCTACTTTCATGTATCCCTTCTTTTTGTGTGTTTGTTCTGTATCATACTTTTATACTAATGATACTATTATACATTTGGGGAACAAGTGGGTTCCTGTGTTATATTCGTGAGGGTGATAATGAAAAGAATGTGCGGATGTACATGCGGGGGTATAAGCCGGACTCAAATAGTTAACATGCGAGGGGTCATGTGGTGAACACACGAGGGAACACGTGAACATGCAAGAGAACGTAAGGTAAAAATGCGAGAGAACATTTGGCGAAAACTGGAGAGCACATGCGGTTACCAAAAAAACTTATATTTATACTTAAATTGTATTTACGTTGATCACTTAGCTGCCTATCTTACATTGATCACTTAACTGCCTAGATCACTTAGCTAGTCTAGCTTACAAACTAGATACTTACGAAATAGTCTAAATCTACTTTGTCTTATTCCTTAACTTATTCTAATACCTAACACTATTTACAGCATTTACTTTGAGAGCGTAGGCTTCCGCGGCCGGAGTCAGTATTTACTAGGCTGTCCTGGTGACGCCGTGTCCATGGCAAAGGTGCCGACGTTTCGGTCGCCATTCTGCGTTTCCTCATCCTCCTTCGTAATGCATTACGCCCTGAGGAAGGTCGCAGAATGGCGACCGAAACGTCGGCACCTTTGCCATGGACGCGGCGTCACCCGGACAGCCTAGTAAATATAGCATTAACTTTGTGCAACACATACACTTATAAACACAAACAAATACACGTATAAACACATAAACTTATATAAACGCTATTTACACTGTGTATGCCCTCGTCCGTCCCATTTTAACCGCGGCAGCAAGAGCCTTCCATAGCCCCGACTCTCCGGCCGAGCACGGGGGAGAGAACATGATACGAGAGCACGAGGTAATATGAAGAGAACAAGCGAGGGAACTTGTGAAGAGGTTATGTGTAGGGAAACCCGCGGGAGCCAGATGGAGCGACTTCAGACGGAGTCCGATGGAATAATCAAGAGAAGATTTAGCTCTTCTGTCGACCCCTACACCGTAACAGGGTGGCGACAAATAAGCATAATCTATAGATAAACGTAATATTGAATTGTTGCTTTAATAGGCTCGTCGAGGGCTTCGGTGCTTCAATAGTAGCGTATGGCCCGAAGTTGGTATCAAGTAAAAAGATATTTGAAATTTAAAACAATATTAAAAAGTTTGTAATTAACGAGGCTAAATAGTTCTTCCATATTCCAGTAGTTGAAAACTTACCGGATTGTTAATTCATTGTTTGTAGTGGGAATGCACCTCTTTCTTCGGTCAATGGATGATTGAAAACGATAATGTAAATAACAGCTTATTTTTAATACATGTGGACCTCTTTTCAATCAGTGATTCAATTTTAGATACTTTATTCAGTTTTCTTACTGCAGAAATCTTTCAAATTGTCAATAGACCAATAAATGTGTGTCTAGCATGAGATATGACATGAATAGTCAAACACATAGCAAATTCACCTGTAACCTATTCACTTCACACGAAACACTACAGCCATTTGCCCATTTTGCACTGAAACGTGCGTGCAACATATGGTAGGAAGCAATGCTTGTGATACTGTGAACGTCCGTTTGTCCACAGCGCATTTACTTGGAATGCGTGAGTCTAACATCAGTACGGAAAAGATATCTCCGAGTACTGTCTGCTTCGCTTTGCAGTAAAGACCTTATCCCCTGTGTACACATTGACTCTCCATGTGTCTCTCACGATGGAGGTTACCTTGGTGCCTTCAGCTGAGCGTATATAAACTACCCACGATTAATAACTGTTAATTACCAACCCCTTTTAATGCACTAGGCCATTAGTATGGTAAATGAGAAGAATTTGATTTTCACTCGATTTAAACAATGTACGCCTTTTTATTAGTTTCTTAATGTTCTTGAATCTTGCAGTGAGTTCTTCGACAAAATGTGATAATTGACTCTTCTCTACAACGAACGCTTTCTGAAAACATGACGCTGGTGCAAAATAGCGTTTTAAAATAAATCGAATACGAACATTGCAATTATGACTCCCGAATTTGTCAGTCTCTAGGTTGAAGAACAATGTATAGAATCTTTTAAAAATAAGATTCAAAAATTACAAACAAAAAAACAAACACAAAAACAGAAAAACGAATGAAATCAGAAAATTATTATCTTATACTCTGTTATTTCCCTTAATTAAATAAAAATTATGAACTTTTAAGGCTTTCTAATGTTATTTGCTCTGGTAGGATAAAAGGAAATAAAATTCATTGCGAATAAATTTTATTTTTATAGTTGCTGCTTAACGCTGACAAACTCTTGAACGCAATTCGTATTGACTTCAAGACAAAACATTACAGCAGAAGTAACTCCACAAATGAACGAAACACGATGAAAAGCAGAAAAGGGCTTTCGATTTGAATGTTTAGACACAATACGGCATAATTTAGTGCATCATTGCATGGTTATTAAATATATTATAATCTAACAAGCATATAATTTCGTCCTCTAGAGATGATCTATTGAGTAGAAAACAGCGATAATGATGACGAAGGAATGTTGCATTGAGTGGCAGGGAAACTGGAGAATTCCGATAAAGCTTTCGAGAGCTCGCTTCATTCACCACACATTCCACATAGATTGGCTGAGGAACGAAACTGTGCTCCAGCGGTGAAAGAAGTATGTGCTAGTCAATTTCCAACTCTCCCAGAATTCGATCAAAAAAGTCACCGCAATGCCTCTGATCAGGAGGTTCTACGTTCATGTACCGACAATGGCAGGAATTTCGAGACTAGCTACATAGCTAGGTCGAATTCAGCCGCTGTCTGGAGAATTCTGGCGGTCAGCTGCTGTGATCGGTAGTTTTCCGTGGTTTATACGATCAATACCAGTCGAATGCCGAAGTAGTACCTTAACAATCGAGTCATGCACCGCGCGCGATCTTTTCTTCCTCTTCCTTGTACTATCCTCACCACTTACTTATATACACACAGTTACATGTACTACACTAACACACTTGCTGGAACACTAGTCGGGTGATTAGAGCTTCTTCTAAGGAACTAGGGCTGGAGTGGTGCCCCGCAGATGGAAGATACCTGGGAGGCATCACTAATCAATGAATCAATCGATCATAAGTCTTTTAGATTGTCATAATTAAATCGTACGTTCAAATCAAAATCTAATACAGAGCAAAATACTCCACAAATACAAGGAAAATGCGGACAAACATATAATGGGAGAAAAAACATTAGTGCAATTGATCTTATTCAATTTAATGCATGTGAAACTTAATTCGAAAAATTTATCAGAAAAGAGAGGGACATTTATGTGAAAAACACTTTTTAAGTACTACATGTGGCAAGTACGAAGTTTAACCGCATGATAATATTATACATGTGAATTTCTGAACTAGTCGACAATTTGCGCGAGTACGATGGTATGTTACTATTCACTTGGAAGAGAAATGACACATGACTTGCTGATTAAATTAGAAGATGAATTATTCAATAATACAATTGAAATGCTTCAATAAAACTTCCTTACCTCCAATATGTCTGGAGAGGCAAAGGGGTTATAAACATATGCACCCCTTGAAAGCTTTTCCAGACAATATATTTGTTCCCAGATATTTATTTTCCCTCTGCGCATTTTTTGCAGAGTTCATTGGGTTTTCAGAAAACAATGAATATTTCATTTAAGCATATAAACTATATAAAATCACTATGTATGTAAACAGGACATTTCTGCAATTTGGTGAGAGTTGCGAGACATACTGAATTCGATTATACAATACTTCCACGATTTTGGCAAGTGCGTTATACTCAGATAATATTAAATGCCTACAGAAAAGTTTCGTCCAAATTCTGTTTTCCGATTTTACTTGTAGTCAATAAGCTTTAAATCTAGACAATAGATAAATGTTATTTTGTTATTCTTTAATTGCTGGTGACAACCACAACATCACATATATCTCTCTAACTGCAACTACACAAGTCCCAAAAAGTACATCATACTCGTAGAATAATGCTACAAATATTGTACAAGTGAAATATAAATTAGCGAGATTTAGTGTGACTTTATGAATAATGGAGGCTGAAAATGCACTTTATACGAACAACGCAAAATTATATGAACGCATAAAGCAGAATTGATGGTTGAGTGTATTACATTTCAAATGCTCTGCTTGTGAAACGTAAAAGGGCAATTCACAGTTTCGGACCAATAGCCAGCGGACGAACGTAATAGCGAAATAAAACAAGCCAGAGTTTAGAAGCAGATACAAACTTTTCGAACACACCTACAAGAGATCTCGCAGTAAGTTTGAATTTCTTACACCGATTACCCACATTGTTTAACTAAAGACTAATTACTGACGTCAGTCAGATTATTGGGTGATAAATTGTTTCCTGACAATTCGTGTGATCTTTTGGTGATTTTCGCTACAATAGTCTAGGAGACGTTAAAGGGAGCCCCAATTGTTTCCACAATATTCTTGACACATTGTAGGACAAATAAATAGAGATAAATATTCGGTAAGTAATAAAATAATTAATACTAATATATTGAGCACATTAACCATGTCAGTCATTCATACGCGTAGATCCACCTCGTGCTGAGTGGAACCTTTCTTTATCAAAGGACAATTTGGAGTGATAACTACATAAAAAAATCACGCATTTTCAGAAATTGATCTTTTCATGTAATTCTACCGAAATGAGTATTTGGTTTGATTCACATCAAAATATGCAAGTGAACTTGCAGGAAACATTTGAAAATACATTTCACCACAAGTGGAAGCCAGAAAGCATGCACAGTGGCACGAATTACGGAATAAAAATTAATGCATCCTACGCGAATCATTGAACGGTTCGATTTTGAAGGAACATTCGGGCGAGTTCCCGCGTACATTCCCAAACAGATTCCTCCACCGCATGGTCATAATTGATGAGGCTGTTTTGAATTGCCAGAAAGGAGTGGGGGGGAAAACGGGGGCGGTTGTGCGGGTGAAGTGATTGTGGTAGGGGAGGATTGTGGGGAGGGGAGGATTGTGGTAGGAGGATTGTGTAGGGAGGATGTGGTAGGGAGGATTTTAGGGGAGGATTGTGGTAGGGGAGGATGTGGTAGGGAGGATTGGGAGGGAGGATTGTGGAGGGAGGATTGTGGAGGGGAGGATTGTGGGGAGGGAGGAGGATTGTGGGAGGGAGGATTGTGGGAGGGGAGGATTGGGAGGGGAGGATTGTGGGAGGGGAGGATTGTGGAGGGAGATTGGGGAGGGAGGGTTGTGGTCGGGGCGGGGTATGCGAAATTATTCTAGTCTGAAGGGAATGCGTTGATGCATACGAGGCATGCTGTCAGGAGAGAGGGAAGGGGAGATAGAATAGAGTTGAGGCGATGAAGGGGGTATTATGAACAGGTGCTGGGTGGGGAGGTGTTAGGGAGGGTAACATACTGACAGTGAGGTGCGTGGGCGCAGAGGCGGGCCCGCGTGCGGGCTGGGGTTAAAGTGCGGTCTCTAGAGACGCGACTTCGGTTCGTTGCAGGCGTTTATATTCAGCGCGCGCCTCCCCCTCCCCCGCGCGCAACGGCGTGCGCGGCGCGAACTCGGCGGCCTCCTCGCGCCGCCTCCCCTCCCGCTTCTCCCCCACCTTGCCCGACCTGGCTTTCGAACCGCTTCTCTCCCGCTCCTCGGCCCGCTTCGAAGCAACGCTTTTCCTGAACCACTTCACCCCCCGCCTCACTTCCCCACCACGCTTCCCCTCCCGCATCTCCCCCATCACTTGCCCGACCTGCTTTCCAACCTGCTTCCCACCCACTCCCTCGGCCCGCTTCGAAGCACGCTTCCTCACCCACTTCACCGCCACCGCCTCTTCTCCCTTCACTTGCCCCTTCCGCTTTTCCCCTCCGCTCCCCCGCCGCTTCACGGCCCGTCTCTCCGCTCCGCTTCACAGCCCCGTCGCACTTCGTCGCCCGACCCCGCCTCCTCACGCCGATCCTCTTTTTCGCTTCCCCGCCTTCACTTGCTCGACCCGCATTCTCACCCCGCTTCACCACCTGCTCCTGAGGCCCGCTTCCCAACTACTCCCCACTTCCTTGTCCGCTTCACCTCCCCCCCCCACTTTCCCGTCCTCACCTCGCTCGCCCTGCCTTCTTCCCAGCCACGCAGTCCCCGGTACACTTCCCAATCCCGCTCTCCTGCCTCCTTTCCCCGTCCTGCTTCCTCGTCCCGCCACGCCTCTCCGCTCCGCATACCCACAACTCGCCGCGCAGGGCGGTCTCGGCCATTATGCACGGGGAGCTGCAATTACTTATATAATCAGTCCCCGCGGCGCGGCGCCTCGCCTCGCGTCGCGCGCGTCGTCGCCGGCCCCTTTAATAAGCACGCGTGCTGAGCGCGCGTGCGCGGGACCGGAGGAGCCCGTGGGCTGCCTGGGGAGGCGCGGCAATTGGGGAGCGGAGACGCGCGCGGAATAAGATGCAGGAGAGGGATAGCGCTCGCAAATTCGCTCCAAATTGGCTGCGAAAGGAGGAGGTGGATTTCGACCTGTCCTTTTTCTCTGCGACCGTCTGGCAACTTCCTTAAGAAGATGTTGAGGAATGGCCGCGTTCGAAAATTACACTATTGTAATTGTTATTATTATTATTATTGTTATTATTATTACTACTACTACTATTATTATTTTATTATTAAATACATTATGTCATCCCTTCTTTTTACAATTTTTTTTCTTAATTTATACTATTTCATTTAAAAGAACTACAAAAGCCCCATTGCTATACGTGCAATAATTATAAGTTTTAATATTAACTAATCGTAATTAATTATCATTATTTTCAAAACATTGAGGGTTTCTCTTAAGAAAAAAGTTTGAGGTTTGCACCCAACTAAATTTCGTGATTTTTTCTTTAAATGAAAGATAGTAGATTATAGAGGTCTTATCACTTGACTTTATAATTTAAACATCAATTTAATATATCCTAAAATTAATAAAAACGCATATCTGCCGTCATTTTATCAGTATTTCAGTGCGCCAGTTATAATCGGTCGAATCGTAATGTACGTAGTCAACTTTTCGTCGTCTTGTGCAAGCAAGCGTATGACTGAAGCGTGTTTAAATTGGAAAGTTTTTGTAAACGTAAATTATAGTTAGAGTTTATAACTGCAATGTCCGACTAAATGATACAGTTCATCGCAACATACGTATACAGATCTTGCTAAATACAAAACATTACAATAACATTTTCAGAAACGTGTTTACAACGAATAGAGATTGTATTGGTTCACAATTTGTAAATTTTCATCATTTCATTAGTCTTCGAGAATAAGTACTGAATGGCATGAAATAACATTTCTGGAGTTTTCGATTTTCCGAATAATGGATGTGTAACATTTTCTAACTTTTCTACACGTCTTCCTTCTGAGTAATGCGATTGCAAGGATTCAGTTAGTTACTGATTAATATTATACTGTATATTACATTCACACATCATATAAAAGGGAATTATCTAATCCACAGAAAGTTTAGAAACCTTTTCTGCCGTGATTTTGAGTTTTTTGAAATCTAGATCTCAGCTTGTGTTTTCAAGTTGAATAGTACCTCTTGAATAGTAGAGTGATTTAAAATATGCAAATGTTGCGATGTCAATAAGAACTATTGATGAGAATGATCACAACTTGAATTTAAACACAAAACTATTGGTTTTTCAGAACTAACCTTAGATAAAATATTTTTTGAGTCTTAAAAATAAAGTTATACATTTTATAAAATATTTGTGTCAAAATGTCTATTGTAACTAATATTTAGTGTGAAAGTATTATTGGAAGGGGTACAGTTATAGATGCACTTTCTTAGCATTTATGAATGAATTCAGAATGTATTAAAAAAGTAAATAATTCACTAAAATATCATAAAGACGTAATCTATCTGAAATATTGCTGTACCATAACATGTAAAAATAAGCTATATATTGTACGACATATGCCTGAAATTTTGAGAAAGTTATATTTTAATAATATAACAATAATTTAATAATATAGTTCTTAAATTATTTTTTTGTTTCTCTAGTTTATGTGCAAGTATTTGGCCTGATAAAAATGTATTGAAAAGAGTTTTGGAACATTCTCTATCTATTATCAACATTTGTACGTACCATTCACTTCATGTAATACCGTTATGCCAACCCGGGACTCATTTTAAATTTATTCACGATAAACATTTTAAATTTATTATAATTTATTTTAATATAATGCCCGATTACGAAAACCTACCTCGCCAATCCCCTAGAGAAGCGCGCTCACGTGCACGCCCTGGGGAAGCACAGGCTCTGCACTGCCTGGTCCCAGGGCCTGCGTTCTACTTCACCCTGAGCAGGGCCCGGCAGCTCTCCATCAAAATTGGGGACAAACCTAGAGGTTGGTACTATAGGATGCGCTAGTGTCACCGGTTACAGCTGCTGGTAAGACTCACCAACTTTCGCGCATAAAAATTGGTCAAGAAATACGAACACACTTTGATTAGGAGCGATTTCTGAAATAAATTACAAAAAAAGTTAAATACTATGTGTTTATCTTCCAAATTTTATTTATTCATAATAATGCACGCACGAAAGAAAAGGTAGCGCGAACAGCGGCGCGATCTTTTGTATCAATTCGTGTGTTTGCGTCCCTAGAGCCCACGCACGTTTTAAATACGACGATGGTAGCAGTTCGTATTTTAGTTCGTGCAAGAAGGCGATGCTCTAGAGCGCGCCACTGGAATGGTCCCCACCACGTTATATGGGAGTTATAGGGCCCTGAGCTTCGTGTCTTGCCTCCGACGCGACCGCGGCTAGTCGCACGTCTCGCCTCTGCAACGGAGGACAGCGCATGCAGCCTCGGACGACTACCCGACTTTGTGAGTCTGACTTTGAGTACATGCGAATATAGCGTCTGACGGGAGGGTAAAAGCGATTGTCGGAAAGTGATTAAAAGGGTACCCAACGTGATATGGCAACTGACGCAAATATTTTTCATGAACATGTCTCGTGTGGGACTTTGTGATGGAAAGTGAGGAAGGTTGGGAAGCATATCTTAATTTCGTAGATAAAATACGCTTTACAGTTACTTCCAAGAAACAAAAGTTTGAATCGTTATTTCACGTAACACGGGCCACAATCATATTTATTATCAAGCTGAAACACACACACTGTGATAAAAAGTAAGGAATCTTTTCCAGACCTAAAAATATCATAATGTATAAAAGGAGTGCAAAAACCCATCACTTGCCTCATTGGCGGTATTCTCCCCCTGGCTCGTCCTTCAAATGTTTACAACCATCAGTAAGAACACCGCGCCGAATCTCAGCGTTGGCACACAGGATGTGTTTCACAATCGTCCCTCGTATATCGCTGTAGGCTCAACCAAGAGCGGCTCAATACTCACATCAATTTTGTACTAGCTCTCCAATTTACCACGATGCCCAAGAATGCTAGGTTTTAAGTTTTTCTCAGCGATTATTTTTATTAGCCAACTGCACATCCCATTAAGAGCAAGGGCCTCCTGGTTGAGTAGGGAGTTACTAATACTTCTTTAATGAAGTGATATGATGATGAGAAGGTCAAAGGACGATCACAAATACATCCATGCCCGAGGCGGGATTCGAACTCGCGATCCTTCGATCCAAGATCGCCCCGACACTACTGCTTTAACGATCTCGGCTACCCGGATTGGCTTTGTCGTAGATTAACAGAGAGTAAAATTTTGGGCAACCAGGATTTATTTGATATCGAAGTGCAATTATTAATTGTATTTCTATTTTTAAACTTGTTAGTCTACGGGTTAATTTATTCAATCAGGTTGGATATAAAGGAATTGAAAAAAATGTTGAACTTAAAAGAAAGATAAAACCTGCCAAACAACAGCTGATATTTTATTTCAATTATGGCTTTTTGGAAATGTAGCAAAAATTATTTGACAATTATGTGATAGACTATAATTATATTAGAATGTATTGGTTAGTAATGTTATGAATATGTTTCCGTTAATTGACAAAATTAATGACTGAATAACAACAAAGTGCCTACATTGACATGCTCACATATGTGGAAGGCGGCTTTACGAGAAATTAACTGCAGGTCACTAGGCGTCCATTTGTAATAAATAACTAATGAAACAAAACACAAAAGCCCTTTGCAACATACTTCATAGCGGAATGTCAATAATGTAAGCGAGAATCATTTGTCTATTTCGTCACTGTAGTGGGTAAGCCTTTGACTAAGTGCTCTATTTTTCAACGTTAGGGGAGAATATAGGATCTGGGGGGAGCGTGGTAGACTGGCTTAATATGTTTGATGTTGCTAAAGGGGAATTATTGACAAACGAGATATTTTAAGTTGGCTATATGACTCAACAGTAATATGATTAACGTCACTTAAAAATTCTACGAACGTATATGCATATGATGTAAAAATTTGCGATGAGAATAGATTGAAGATTAAAACAGCGGTTTCTAACCAACCAAGATACTCCAGTGTTTCTGGCAAAAGAATAACCTAGAAATTCTGAAAATCTGAAAAGCACTGAAACAAAGAAACTGAAATTCTGAAATAAAAATAGAAATCGACTAAAGAATGCACTTTTGTTTTAAAAGTAAACACCCAACTTCTAATGTTTCTATCAACACTGTGTACGGAGTGAAGATACCCATTCCTAATAGTAATAGAACGTCCAAAAAAATCAGTCTGGATTACGGCATTACAACATGTTTGGGTGTAAGAAACTTTCTTTTCGAATGACGTGTGTTTCAGCATAATATGTGTTTTGGGTTGCATATGTGCGTGTTGTTTGCCACATTTAATTCTTTTCACTCTTTCTAGTCAGATTTTACAAGTTATAGGGGTGTGCAAGGAGTAGTGGTGCTACAAGAACACATACATTCTCACATTATTTCTAACTTTTGTAACTTTTGAAAATTCCACGAAAATGAGATGTTATATTTTTTAAGCGTAATTTGTCCTATCTGTGGGAAAAAGTAAAGGAAAAATTTGGAGTCATTTTTGAGAAAATAAACGTTTTAATAATTGCATTAACTTCAAGCAGAAATTACGCAAAGACTACTTATTTTCCAAACAGTTATACATGTTATTTAAAGATACACTTTTTTAAGACATATCATTTAAGAAAAAATATCATCATTAGTGTATTTTTACAATGTTATTTTTTGCAATTTTTGAAAATACAAATACATTGCCGAAAATTGTACCAGCAGCAGTCTTTTACAATTCTTTGCCACGTTCCAAGTAAAAATGAACAAATGGAGACATTTTCAGAAAATTATTATTTAAAAATAGTTTATATTTCAGCCAAAATTACGCAAAAATTACTTTTATTTTCATGGCATTATTTAGAAATCTGTCATTCAAGAACTGACGAGGAAAAAATAACTATCTTCAATATTGTAGTTGTAGGAAGGCATAAAAAAATTGAATTTTCGCAATTTTCAAAAATTCTGAGATTCAACGAAAATGAGACCTTTACCAGTTTCAAGCGTTTTCTACGCTATCTGAGGACGTTAAATTAAAAATGTGTAACCACTTTTGAGAAAATTTTGAGAATGTTTTTGAGACTTCAAGTAAAGTACCTCCAAAAATTAAAATATTCATTTGAAACGCTAAGAGCATCGATTTTGATCACATTGTCGGATATATTAATTTTGGAAACATTTACCTAGACACTAGCATTGACCACAAGTGAACGGATAGACAAACCTCTGCCGTTTATCGATATGAAGGACGCACAATATTCTGGACGAAAAGGATACTGACTACCTAGCGTGTTAGAGGAAGTAATTTACAACATGTAGTAACAACCCTTGAAGTAATAAATTCAATGACCTTAGGAACGAGGATGCATATGTAATAATAATATCAACTCTTTCAAGTGAAGAAATAGAAGTTAAGAAATTAAAATATTGTCTTTGAAGTATTTTTGGCAGGGCACAAGGTAATATTTCTTTGCTCATGAAAACGTTTTCCGAACGAAAAGCTATAACCGATAAGGTCACTCAAAAAATCTCAGGAAAAATAAATGTTAATTTCATATTTAAACAACACGTAGTGGAAAGACGAATATGATGAAGATTCTTGTTTGTTTTGTTAGTGAAGGTCGCATCAACATGTGGGTCATTAGCGACCAATATTGCATTTAACGATATGGTTAGTGTGAAAATGACATGATATGGCGATGATAAGAGTGAAAGGACAAACACAATACAACCATGCCCGAGGCGGGACTCGAATCCGCGATCCTTCGGTCCGATATCATTACGACACAACTGCCTTAACGATCTCGGCCATCCGAATCGGCGTCTCTTTGGTTGTGGGTACGGAAAGAGGAGAAAATAATTTGGTGAAGTTGATTAAGAAATGAAGTTGTTTACGAAGACTGAAAGACGAGAGATCATTGTAAGAAGAACTGGCTAATTCGCTGCTTGTAAAAAGCGTTTTGTAACTGGATGACAGGGTTACGGAATGGAAAAGAGAGGGCGGAAGACATATCACTTGTTGTAAAAAACGAAACCTACTGAATGACGAAGAGATGTGATAGGGGGAACAACAGCTTCATGTTTGCCTAAACCTCCCCAAATGGAGACATGGATGATTTTCTTTATGATGTTCCTTATTTCTCACAGCAGTGATGACCTTCTATTCTACATCATGTTACATTCGTATTTAAATCGTAAATGCAAAGTACTCACTTCACTTAAATAATCTGAACGAAAATCTTCAGAGAAAATTTAAATGTTTGTTGGTTGTAACTATCTAATATATTTTCATTTTTATTGATATTATGATCCCATTGATTCAAAGATTTATTTACAATCCCATTAATTCCTTTAGGTAAGATTCCACCCTTTCGAAAAATAATACCTGAAATGTGTAACATTTTATGTACAACCCATTATAATATTTTTCCAGTACTTGAAAAAGACTAACAAGTATCGTCAAAATGTTATACCAAAAACCAGGCTACAGACCAAAAATCGTCTGTGATAATTGATTTAGAAAAAAACTGTGTTTAAGTCAAATGGAACGTCATATCAATAAAAATAATTTATATGTATTGAAGCATGAGCAATGAAATATGTTCCTATGTGGCGTCGTTGGTTGTTTTTCCTATGTGCAAACAAGGTAGGCGATCACGAGGAGGGGTGATAGTATTAGATAACTTCACTACTAGAAAACGTTGTTTCAGTGTCTCATATAGAGAGCGCTGTAATAATAAATCTGCTATTAGAACAAATCATTCGATTACCTTCTATTTACTTCAGAAAGTATTTTCGTCGTCTTTCACATGTATCAACTGTGAATCTACACGAACCTTGAACACCATCCGCGCGCGTGTTCTGAAGAATTGGAAATTAAAGATTAAAGAATCGTTTTCTGCTCTGGCAATACGACGAAAGGATGGTATCTATCGGATTGTGAGTTTCTGATACCGGTCGATGTTGCAAAAGGAAGAGTATTTCTTTGAATTGTAGCTGAGGGAAAATACAAGGTCAGTAAAAATGTACATAAATACATTTTGATTTAAAGTTATTACTAAAACTATTTGCAAACTATGATTACAGAGTTATTTACACTGTTATGCTTAGATGATATTTAGATTATTTACATTATTTGAAACATCATAATTAATTAAAGGTCTTGAAGAAACAAACACGATAAGCTACATAAGCTGCAGGACTATATTATTCGTAATTATTGATGTCCCTATTTTGGCTCAAATGTGGTTTATCTTGTTCCTGCCGCAATCAATTCTTATGACATATGAATTAGATAATTTCTCTTCATTAAGTCATTGTGATGTAAATTGTTCGATCGGCTGGGGCAGAGAAACCTATAAGGGTAAGTTACCAAATTTTCAGAAGCGGTCAAACGCCATTTTCTTAAAAACAGCTCCAAATGTTTTCTTTAAACTTTTTAAAAGGATAGGGTTAAATGATCTAAACAACAACACATAAATGCCACTTTGATGTACTATTTTATTTTTTTTAAATTACACAAATGTAATCTTTGTATGAAAAATTAACTGCAGAAAAACAAATTGGAATGATTAATTAGCATTACGTACTAAGTTATGCAAAAAGGTTTTATTACTTTGGAACAAGAACATGAATCCACCAGACTGTGCCCGACACTAAAGCGCGACACAACTGTTTGCGTTGTGAGATATCACATGCGCCGGCCTCTCTCCAGTCCTACACTTTGCTTGATCGGCTTATACTTTTGTATTCTCTTGTAGAGCACTGAATATTTGCAAAAATCTGTTTTTTTCAAACGTGACAAATTTGTAAATATATACATTTTGTGGAAGATAATTATGTGTTTTAGTCTCATCCTACTCCTCTATAACAGGAATATTAAATTTGTTAACAACGATTTAATTTTGAAACTATTATTAAATTTGTACTTACAAGAAAATTTTCAGATAAGTTTCATTAGACGGCCAAAAATTGGTAGATTGTCTGTAAATAATTCACTAGAAGATGATTAGAATATGCAGAAGAAAGCTATTCGCTATTCTTTCTCATTTCACATTAGTGTCAATATTTCCATCGCGACTCTTTCGAATGTGAGTCGAAGAGAATCGCTTTCAGAGGTCGACACAAGATTTCCTTTCCAGTAGGACTGCAGGGATTTAAAAACCATTAGGAGCGAGCGAGTCAATAGCATCGACAGCAGTAGGGGAGGAGGTGATGGAAGAAAAGCTGTTTCGCGACCACTTTCTTTTTCGTCTGTAAACACCGAACCCGAAAGGGATATTTTTTTATGACCTCGCTATTGAATACCTGTCATACATTCCTGAAAAAAGAAAGAAGTGCAATGGAAATCAATCCATTTATATCATTATTAAAACCAGTTATTGCACATACTATATTTCAATGTACGTGTAAATCTCATGAGAGAGATGTATGAGATCAGATATTGAAATTTATTGGCGTTGTAAAATCTAATTTCGAAGGAAAGCATTTGTAATTATAGATGCTTGGTTGTGCGTTAAAATGAAATGCTTGTTTATCAAACTAATTGATTTTATTGAACTAAGCTGCTACATTAAAGTAGACAGTGCGAATTCTGTATTTAATGGAGCGAAATTTTCAAAATAACAGTCCTGCAATCATGAAGTACTTCTTAATACTTTTATCTGCCCGTGAATATTAAGTATTAATTTAGGTTTTGAGGTGATCCATACATTCTGGTTTCTGTACTGTTTTTTTACAACCCAACGCTGAAGAATATAAAACAAGAGAGATGTATCAGAAAATGAAAATATTTATTTTAAATGGTCTATTGTTAAATTGTGTTATTTAAATGAATTAAATAGAAATATTTGTCGTTTATAAAAAGTGATATGACAAATTAATATCAGCCATAAAGGTCACCATTGTAATATTTTGGAAGCAGGAACTACAGGATGAATTTGTTTACAACAAAAGTTATTGATTAATCAGAAATTAAAATTGGAAAACTTAAAATGATTGGTTAAGGCAAAATTGCATGCAAGAACAATCGAAATACACCTTTCCCGTCAGAGACGTCGAAACTAATTTGCAACATTGTCAGAAGAGAATCATACCAAAATTCTGGCTGCGAAAGAGTGAATAACAATGTTTTGCAACATGCGGCGTTCGCTTTCGGTGCGTATTTAAATTTAACAAAGCGGCAACTTTACACATGGAAGCGACACGAAACGGACGAGTGAGCGCTGTCTTTGAACCTCGGCATTAACAGTCAGCCTCGAGGGCGCGCCCCCTCCCTTGGTGGAAGCTCTGAGGCAGAGCACCTCATCTCCTTACGACGCCGCCTTGGTTTCCCTGTGAGTGGTCGGCGCGTGGCGAGCAGAAGCTCAGGGGAGGCGTGGCGAGAGGCGAGAGGCGAAAGACACACGACAAGAGCCGTGAGAGGTAAGGCGAGAGGCGAGGCCATACCAAGCAAGACGAGACGAGGCCAGGAGAGAGACGAAAGGCGAGAGGTAATAGATGGGCGAGAGGCGAAATGAGGGTAGGCCAGACCAGGCGAGAGACGAAAGGCGAGAGGGAGAAGACGAGAAGCGAGTATGGCGAGACTCGAGAGGAGGTGAAGCCAGGCAAGGCGAGAAACAAGAGGCGAGTGGCAAGGTGTGAGAAGTAAGGCAAAAGGCGAGATGAGACTAGGCCATGCGAGACGAGAGACGAAAGGCGAGAGAGATAAACTAGAGACGAGAGGCGAGAAGGAAAAGAAGAGAGGCGAGAGATGAGGCGAGGTGAAGCCAGGCAAGGCCAGAGACGAAATGCGAGTAACGAGAGGTAAGGCAAAATGCGTGATGAGACGAGGCCATGCGAGGCGAGAGACGAAAGGGGAGAGGGAAAAACCAGAGTCGAAAGACGAGAAGGAAAAGACGAGAGGCGAGAGGTAAGGTGAGATTGAAAATGAAGCGAGACCAGGTCAGGCCAGGAGAGATGAGGCAAGGTGAAGACAGGCACGATGAGACAAGTCGAGACGAAAGGTGAGAGACGAGGGGCGAGAGGGGCTAGGCATGGCCTCGTCTCATCTCGCCTTTTGCCTTAAAAAAGGTGAGATAAGACGACTCCATGCGAGGCGAGAGACGAAAGGCGAGAGGGAAAAGACGAGAAGGGAGAAGTATGGTGAGAGATGTGGCGAGGCGAAGCCAGGCAGTGCAAGAGGTGAGTGATGAGGGGCGAGAGGTAAGGCAAAAGGCGAAATGAGGCAAGGCCATGCTAGGGGAGAGACGAAAGGCGAGAGGGAAAAACTAGAGACGAAAGGAGAGAAGGAAAAGAAGAGAGGCGAGAGGTAATGCGAGAGATGAGGCGAGACGAAGAACAAAAAGGATGTGGCGGTACGTATAGCGCAAGAAGTATTATACCCATCATGAAATTAACTATACCAACATCGCTAGGGAATTGAAACAGGTGGCCAATAACCCTAACATATGAAACAAATGAATCAATGAATATAATAACTGCCTATAAACCTCCATCAAATAAAAATTACAACCCCAAACTATTCTTTTGATCTATTCTCCCCAAACAAAAAAACATTTTAATACTAGGTGATCTTAAACGCTAAACACAACAAAACTTGGGGATGCCCGTACTTGCAATCAAGCTAGGAAAAATTCTATCCAATTATAAACAATACCACCATCAATATACTTTTGATCGCCTCCGGAACCAACATTACTACCCAGCAGACGTAACTAAGAACCAGACATCCTTGACATCGGGACTGGACTTTGACGGGCAATATTAAATTTTTTACTCAACCACGTATCACGACTCGACTCAGACCATCTTCCTGTGTTAAACTTACTTACTCGACAAATCCCACCCCCGCCGGTCCCCAATCCCCAAATAACACATTTTAAATTAAGCTGGATTTAAATTTCAAAATATAACAGTATTTAATACCCAAAATAAAAAACAGATTGCAACGCCCCGTAATGATTACTAACACCATTAATACATTACTGCCAATAACAAGAAACGCCAGCCCACAAATACTCAAACACTAACAAATTAATCATTTCTTCACTACCAGTAGAAATCAAAATAATATGCATCAAAACAGGACCGAAGACTATGGAACCAAACCCAAAATCCACAAATTAAAAGCAGGAACTTAAATATATTTAACATCATATAGTTAGAAATCAAATAAAATCATCTGAATCATCAAATTCCAGAACAAGATACAATCTTTTAACAGCACAAAATAACTCTATTTGGACATTCACCAAACAAAATTCTAAAGAAAGAAAACAATAATTCCACCCTCAAACTCACCGAAAGGAAAAATTATTCACACCCAACGGACAAGGCAGAGGAAATTGCCAACTACTTTGAGTCAGGTGAGGGGTGATCGACTTTCACCACTCAACCAATTCTAAACCGCACCCGGATCCACAACACATAATACAGATCCGTAAACCTCCCAAACTACGCCCATATCACAAATCATTACACAAAATGCCTTAAAGAAATAAAAACAAAAATCAAATTACAATCTCTCCCAATAAAAAAAGCACCAGGTCATGATAATATCAATATATTCAATACTAAAAACATTTACCAGCTCTGCAATTGCTACTTAACACATATTAATCATTCTTATTGCTTTCAGAACAAATCATTTTTCCTCCACAGTGGAAGCATGCCATCTTCATACTGGGGTATCATTTTCAAAAGCGCACAATACAAATTCAGCCAACACCGCAAGTATCGCGTATAAGTTTTTACCATCTCGGGTCTGAAAGATTTTCGAAAAAGTAATACTCACAAGTCTTAAAAAAGCACTAAACAACAAAGCTACCCAATGAGAGAGTTTGGTTCACAAATCCTAATTAACCACAATAATTCTAACACAACACATTTCAGTCCGAACAACAGCGATTTCAGAAAACATCATACAATACGCATATCACTCGACTTAACACAGGCTATTTGATAGGTCTAGGCACAGAGGCACTAATTTATAAATTAAAGAAAATAGGCAGGTACCCACATTACATCACCTCAGTAATCCCAAAACTATTTATCCAACAGAGACCGTTTCAGAATAACAATCAAACACTATCATATCAAACCCCATGATTAATCAAACGCAGGATTACCTCAAGTTCCCCCTTATCACCCACACGCTGTTTAATTCTATGTAAGAAGACATCCCTATTGAATTGAAACAGTGAAAAACCGGCACAATTTGCAGATGAGAACACTTATCTTCTTCCTCAGCACTCTCTAATCAATATTAAAAAACATACACTGTAATCTAAACAAATAGATCAGTTGGTCATCATATTAAAATAAAAATTGAACCCAACAAAACTGCAGCTAAAATTATTCTCTTTAAGCCATACACTTCACCAACCCACTCACTTAAATATGAGCCGCCATCTCATTGGTATCCTGCCAATAACACCAAAACATATCTTGACTGCACATGGACACAAAATGTGAAACTGGAAACAGGCACATAGACGATCAATAATACAACAAAAACAATATTGCTCAAATAAAATACTCAATAAACAGGAAAAATTACGCTCCATAAAACAGCAATAACTTATTCAAAACAATAATAGCCTACAATCTTTCTCTACACCATGCCCAGTATGGAATAATGCCGCCAAAAAAACATCAACAAAAATTCAAATAATCAGAACCAATTCCTCTTACAATACCCTAATGCACCTGGTTCATATTAATCATCATTAATAATGATCTAACCTCGATCCATCATGCACCACATCACTCCTACTATCCCATTTATTTCTTCTCAAATACACACCATATCAAACCTTATCTTCATTGCCAATTTTTGCAAAAACCCCATCCTATCCCACTCGTATAAAAATCAAAATAAACCGCATTTCCATATATATTGTAAATTGTTTCTCAGATCTGGAATAGTTCTTATGAGGTTTGCCTTAGGGGTTTCTTCAGACTCTGTAATATGGTTAAGTTAAGGATAAGTTAGGATAAGTTAATTATAATCATAATAATATGTAGAGCTTATTAAAAAACTGAACTAATTACTAAACAATAAATAAATAAAAAAATGATGATAGAAACGATTTTCGAAACGAAAAAGCTATAACGATGAGGTCCCTCAAAAATCTCAGGAAAAATATAATGTTAATTTCTGATTTAAACAACACGTAGTGGTAAATGACGAATATGATTAGAACGATTCTGTTTGTTTTGTGTTAGTGAGGTGCATCACATGTGGTGTCATTAGCGACCAATATTGCATTTGAACGATATGGGTTTAGCTCTGATAAAATGACTATGGAGTATTGGCGATGATAAGAGTGAAAGGACAAACAACAATTAAACATGCCCGAGGCGGGACTCGAATCGCATCCTTCCGGGTTGATATCATTACGGACACAATCTGCCTTCAAAGACGGCCGACCGAATCCGGCGTTCTTTGGTTGTGGGTACGGGAAAGAGGAGAAAATAATTTGGTGAGTTGATTAAGAAATGAAGTTGTTTACGAAGACTGAAAGACGAGAGATCATTGTAGAGAAGAACTGGCTATTCGCTGCTTGTAAAAAGCGTTTTTTGTAACTGGATGACAGGGTACGGAATGGAAAGAGAGGGGCGGAAGACAATTCACTTGTTTGTAAAAAACGAAACCTACTGAATGACGAAGAGATGTGATAGGGGGAACAACAGTTCATGTTTGCCTAAACCTCCCAAATGGAGACATGGATGATTTTCTTTATGATGTTCGCTTATTTCTCACCAGCAGTGATGCTTCTATTCTACATCATGTTACATTCGTATTTAAATCGTAAATGCAAAGTACTCATCTTCACATTAAATAATCTGAACGAAAATCTTCAGAGAAAATTTTAAATGTTTGTTGGTTGTAACTATCTAATATATTTTCCATTTTTTTAATATTATGATCCCATTGATTCAAAAGATTTATTTACAATCCATTAATTCCTTTAGGTAAGATCCACCCTTTCGAAAATAAATACCTGAGATGTGTAACATTTTATGTACAACCATTATAATATTTTTCCAGTACTTGAAAAAGACGAACAAGTATCGTCAAAATGTTATACAAAAAACCAGGCTACAGACCAAAAATCGGTTTGTGATAATTGATTTAGAAAAAAACTGTGTTTAAGTCAACTGGAATCATATCAATAAAAATAATTTAAATGTATTGAAGCATGAGCAATTAAATATTTTCCTATGTGGCGTCGTTGGTTGTTTTTCCTATGTGCAAACAAGGTAGGCTATCACGAGAAGGGTGATAGTATCTAGATAACTTCACTACTAGAAAACTTTGTTTCAGTTTCATATAGGAGAACGCTGTAAAAAACTGCTATTGAACAACATTCGATTACCTTCTATTTACTTCAGAAAGTATTTTCGTCGTCTTTCACATGTATCAACTGTGAATTTACACGAACCTTGAACACATCCGCGCGCGTGTTCTGAAGAATTGGAATTAAAGATTAAAGAATCGTTTTCTGCTCTGGGCAGTACGACGAAAGGATGGTATCTATCGGATGTGGAGTTTCTGATACGGTGCGATGTTGCAAAAGGAGAGTATTTCTTTGAATTGTAGCTGAGGAAAATACAAGGTCAGTAAAAATGTACATAAATACATTTTTTGATTTAAAGTTATTACTAAAACTATTTGCAAACTATGATTACAGAGTTATTTACACATGTTTTGCTTAGATGATATTTAGATTATTTTATATATTTGAGAATATCATAATTAATTAAAGGACTTGAAGAAACAAACCGATAAGCACATAAGCTGCAGGACTCTATTATTTGTAATTATTGATGTCCCTATTTTGGCCAAATGTGGTTTTATCTTGTTTCCTGCGCGCAATACATTCTTATGATATATTGAATTACATAATTTCTCTTCATTAAGTCATTGTGATGTAAATTGTTCGATCGGCTCGGGCAAAGAAACGCTATAACGGAAAGTTACAAATTTCCAGAAAGGTCAAACGCGCATTTTCTTAAAAACCGTCAAATGTTTTCTTTAAACGTTTTAAACGGATAGGGTTAAATTGATCTAAACAACAACACAAATGCCACTTTGATGTACTCTTTTATTTTTTTTAAATTACACAAATGTAATGTTTGTAATGAAAAATTATCTGCAGACAAAAAACAATTGGAATGATAATAATTACAATCGTTATGCAAAAAGGGTTTTATACTTTGAAACAAGACATGAATTCACCAGACTGTGCTGCCGACAACAACGCGCGACCAAACTATTTGCGTTGTGAGGTTATCAATGCGCTGGCCTCTCTCCAGTTCTACACTTTGCTTGGTCGGCTTATACTTTTGTATTCTCATGTAGAACTCTGAATATTTTGAAAAAATCGGCTTTTTTTCAAACGTGACAACAATGTAAATATATACATTTTTGTGGAAGATAATTGGATGTGGATGTTTTTTAGTCTCATCCTACTCCTATAACAGGGAATATATAAATTTTGTTTACAACGATTTAATTTTGAAAACTATTAATTAGACTTGTACTTACAAGAACATTTTCAGATGAGATCCATAAAGCGGCCAAAAATTGGTAGAATTGTCTGTAAATAATTCATTAGCAAGATGATTAGAATATGCAGAAGAAAGCTATTCGCTATTCTTTCTCATTTCACATTAGTGTCAATATTTCCATCGCGACTCTTTCGAATGTGAGTCGAAGAGAATCGCTTTCAGAGGTCGACACAAGATTCCTTTCAGTAGGACTGCAGGGATTTAAAAACCATTAGGAGTGAGCGAGTCAATAGCATCGGACAGCAGTAGGGGAGGAGGCGATGGAAGAAAAGCTGTTTCGCGACACTTTTTTTTTTCGTCTGTAAACCCGACCCGAAAGGGATATTTTTTTATGACCTCGCTATTGAATACCTGTCATACATTCCTGAAAAAAGAAAGAGTTGGCAATGGAAATCAATCCATTTATATCATTATTAAAACCAGTTATTGCTCATACTATATTTCAATGTACGTGTAATCTCATGAGAGAGATGTATGAGATCAGATATTGAAATTTGATTGGCGTTGTTAAAATCTAATTTCGAAGGAAAGCATTTGTAATTATAGATGCTTGGTTGTGCTTAAATGAAATGCTTGTTTATCCAAACTAATTGATTTTATTGAACTAAGCTGCTACATTAAAGTAGACAGTGCGAATTCTGTATTTAATGGAGCGAAATTTTTCAAAATAACAGTCCTGCATCATGAAGTAACTTCTTATACTTTTATCTGCCGTGAATGTTAAGTATTTAATTTAGGTTTTGAGGTGATCCATACATTCTCGTCTTTTATTTTTACAACCCAACTTTGAAAAATATAAAACAAGTATCATTAATTGAAAATATTTATTTTTAAATGGGTCTGTTGTTAAATTGTGTTTTAAATTGTGTTATTTAAATTAATTAAATAGAAATATTTACCGTTTATAAGGGAGTGATAAGACAAATTAATATCAGCTATAAAGTTCGCCTTTGTAATATTTTGAAGCAGAAACTAAAGGATGAATTTTTTTTACAACAAAATTACAAAGATATTGATTAATCAGAATTAAAATTGGAAAAACTTAAATGATTATTTGATGCAAATTGCAAGAACAATCGAAATAAACCTTTCGTCAGAGACGTAGAAACTACGTTGCAACATTGTCAGAAGACAATCATACAAAATGCTGGCTGCGAGAGAGTGAATAACAATGTTTTGGCAACATGTGGCGTTCGCTTTTCGTGCGTATTTAAATTTAACCAAGGGCAACTTTACACATCGAAGCGACACCAAACGGACGAGCGAGCGCTGTCTTTGAACTCGGCATTAACAGTCAGCCTCGAGGGCGCGCCCCTCCTTGGCAGAGCACCCTCTCTCCTTACGACGCACGACGTCGGGGCGGCTTGGTTTTCCCTGTGAGTGGTCGGCGCGTGGCGAGCAGAAGCTTCAGGGGACGTGAGTGAGAGGCGAGAGACGAAAGGCGAGAGGTAATAGATGGCGAAATGAGGGTAGGCCAGGCGAGGCGAGAGACGAAAGGCAAGAGGAAAAGACGAGAAGCGAGAAGTATGGCGAGACTCGAGGGGAGGTGAAGCCAGGCAAGGCGGAAAACAAGAGCGAGTGACAAGGGGTGAGAAGTAAGGCAAAAGGCGAGATGAGACGAGGCCATGCGAGACGAGAGACGAAAGCAGAGAGGGGAAAACTAGATTCGAAAAGGCGAGAAGGAAAGACGAAGGCGAGAGGTTTAAGGCGAGATTGGAAATGTGCGCAGACCAGTGAGGCGAGGCGAGATGAGAGAAGGCGAGAGGTTAGCTGCGGGGGAGAGCGAGGGGAGCTCGAGGCGTAGCTACACGAAGCGCCGCCGGAGCCGAGCGCCTGCGGGCGGGTGTGGGTGGGAGGGAGCGGGGTCGGGGGTGGGAGGGCGCCGACCGATTAGGAAGGTCGTGTCTCCGACGGTCCGCGGTCGTCTTCGATTCCGACGCCACTGGGGGTAAACAGACGCGCGCTGGAGTTAATTACTGTGCAAATAGGCGTCGACGGGCGCCTTGGCCCCGCCTTGCGCCCTGGAGCTTGGCAGGTAGGCTCGTGGGGTGGCGGTGG
>BOPP01000041.1:6575018-6596371 GCA_017312745.1 Gryllus bimaculatus
GGAGGCGGCTCCAACAGAAACGATGGAAAGGATGGCACTGCCAAACGTTGGGGTGTAAGCAAGCGACATAAGTTTGGATGAAATTTAAACAATTACGTCTAGTGTACATTTAAAAGGATCTGTGTCTAAAAATGTTACAAACCTTTTTGAACTTTGAGATACGATGGATATCACATAAGCGTACATTTCGTTCAAATGTTGTAAGGTGGCATGGTGGAGAATGTAGAAAAATGTCAGAATGCTTTTCATGAAATTGAAGTAATCATTTTATTTTCTCACTTACTACGTACTTACAAAGTTAAAACAGTCATTTAAGGAGCGAAAACAGGTGATTTTTTGGGATATAAAATCGTGTATTCTCAAAAAGTTTACAAACATTGCTTTTAAGTTACTTCCTCTATCACATGGGATGGTCAGTATCCGTTTTGTATGACCTTGATGCCGAAAAATTGTTTTACGGCAAAACGTCAGTCCGTCCGTCTATGGTCAACACTAGTGCCGACGATTTTCTCCAAAATCGGTATTCCTAATTTAAGCAGTACGAACTCGAGGTCCTTCGAGTTTGAAACTAATAATTTAATTTCTGGCGGTATTTCACATAGAGCCTCAAGTACAACAACTATAGGGTGAAATGGTAAGAAACTAAACGCAGCACAAATATTTTGTATCTTGACGGATCTGTCTAATCCATCTGAAAAATATAAGAGGTATAATTACATAAAATATTATTCTCTTAGTAATGTACTACAGACATGAATGGTAAAGTATACAAAAGAATGGACTGAAGAAAATAGAGGCAATAATATTGCAACTACGTTTGATGGAAGTTAGCATAAAAAGAGAGACACTTCACAAAATGATGTAGTGACAGCCTCATCTGAGGATAAAAGAAGTGTGTAAGATGTGAAAGTGATACAATTTTGTCGTGCTTGTGCCAAAGGAGAAAACAACCATGAACGTGTGGGAACTAAGAGGGCACGAGAGGACGGATTGAAGTGCCTGTATTATGGCCTAATGTGACTGGCTTAATGTGACATCCTCAAACTCTACTGATCACGTGACTAAAGACTTTATACGGTCGTAATGAACGACGTTCAGAATAGTTTTAGCAAATGCGACATTGCGTTATACATCATTACAAAATAAGTATTTTAAGCGTTGAACAAAGAAGTTGCATAATAAGTCAGTCTGGGCTAATAATCAAGGGGTCTACACAATTAGGGAGACATTTGAACTACATTACGAGTCAAGTGTAAACAAATCTCCAGCTTTAGACTTTCGCGCTCAGTGCATTGATTTTGCAGGCTGACATTTGGTTTTGAGTGTAAGACCTTAAAACGAACATATAATTTCAACATTCTTCTCGCGAATGTTTTTGAAGACGTGTTTGCTACATCTCATAGTTTGAAGCTTTCTCATGAAGTTTGCAAATCTTTGCTTCCCCAGTCGCATGAAATCTGTCAAATGTTCACAGAGAATGCGCCAAACCGTTCTGAAAGTCATTGTCGTGCATCTACATCTATCGGCCCTTTCTACGAGATTATAAAATCGCCTCCTTCTCGAGAACGCGTTCTGATTGCAAGAAATTCTCGCGGGCTGCATTATCGCACAACCTTTCTCACTTACGAGAACGTAGGAGTTTAATCGGCATTAGTAGTAAGGTCAATATAAGTCTTTAAATTCTATGTCGAGAAATTTTGAGATTTTTAACGTTAGGTGTATTTCAAATCAAAAGTACTCATCGTAATATTGTGAATCTTTGCAGTGTAGTAAAAGCAGGTTCAGAATCGTTAACTCAAGTATGAAAAATACTTATAAAAAATAAAATGTTTTTAAACATTTTTAAAAACGTAAATTTCTTATACTTTAAATTAAAAAGTACAGTACATAATTGTTAAGGCGGCAAATATAGCTAAGATGTGAGTGAGCTGTGAAAGTCGCAAAAGCGTCTTCTTGAGTTTTTGTCAAAAAGAAGATTCTGCAAACGACAAATACTGCAGAAAGCGATTGTTAGCACACCTTAGCGTAAGAAGCTGCTTTTAACATTAAGTATTGGGGAAAATATGTGTTACCTATGCCAAGAAAGGAATACCGACAAAGAAAGTGGTTTACCTCTCTTGTTTTATCCCATTATTCAATGCGTGAAAGAAGCAACGCATATTTCGCTCTGCTGTGACGCGCCAAAATGCGGTTTCATGGAGAATATAGCTCCATGAAGCTTCAAAATCGCGACACCGACCTTACATAAACGATTCTACTCTCAAAGCAGTCGAAACTCGCGTATTTCCTTGGTTTTCACGAGCAAGGGAACTCAGACCTGTGGCTGTTGGTTTTCAAAACAATGTGCGCCTGGAGCGCTTAGTGGAAAGGAAACCATTTCTTTGAATGACGACAATGGAAAGACTTTGTGGGCGCGGGCGCTTCCGCCGTCTGGAAAGATGGTGCGCCTCATGGCCATCTTTGACGTAGTTTGAGCGAATATTCTTAGGCAAATTATTTTATCTCTATGAAATGAAATCGGCGGCTTTTGAGGGAAAAAAGTTTAACCTATCTCAGGCACGCGGCATTTGAAATATAGTCTCTTTGCCGTTAATTCATACCAAAGAATGGTTATTGTTTATATTTGAGATTTGGCGCCAAATTTGAATTAATTTGGGGCGCTTTGTGAAAACAATAAGACTGTTATTTATCATTATGATCTTAAAATACCTGAAGTTGAAGTACCGGTGTGCTCAGTGGAGGAATTCTTGGACTTTGAAGATTGAATGGTTGAATTGAATATGTTAGATAAAGGATTTTTCTACTTGACACAATGCAAATATAACAGTGCCAATTTGAAAACACAATCTTACATATTTGAAGTATCATTTACGAACTTTATAAAATCTTTACATCATTTTATTTGGTTTATTCACATTCATTTCTGTCAACAAATTCACAATTATTTATGCAGAACTGCAAGCGTATATTGATTTTCTCTACTTGCAGTCATTTCCATGGGGACATATAAGAGTACGACCTTTTTTTTGAAAAAGTATTTGAACATTTATTGTGTTGATGTCATCTACATTGACAGATACTTAGATAAGATTGCAATGTCTTTATGAGTAGGCCTGGAGTTTTTTGTGAAGCAGTTACACATGGCAGCAGTTTCTAATTTTTTAAACCACTTGATAGACTTTGAAAGAATTCAGAACGGTTCTAATAATAAAAGTTATAAAAGATGAAACAGTAACCCCTTGCCTAAAAAAAGAGGGAAGAAACAATGCTATTGTCCGTCATTCATTCCCTAAATCTACTCGACCGTTAACTGCGCTACGTTTCCAGGTTATTCCTTATGTAGTATTCAGTTTCAAAGTACATTTTATGAACTTTTAGGTCTTCTACAGCGGTCGAAAATAACTAATAGGGTCAGAATTTCAATGAAAATGCATAAATTACTCCTTTAGTAAAAAGTACTCTCATTTGATAGCGAAAGGATCACATTTTCCCCAATCATTTATACAAAATTTTAAAATGCGTATTTTTTGTTTTTTATCTAGTTCATTAATAATCATTATATTTTTACAAATTACCATTTATTCTGCATATTTAGCTTTGAAAACCTTTCCCGTTATGCATACTTATTTTAATAAATTTCATTTTGATTTTAAAATGTGTTTTTGCATATGTGGTTCACTGTAGCTAATATATACATCCTGTATCTGAATAATGTTTTATTTTTAACAGCAAAATCACGATCGTTTCGAGTACTATGTGCCATCGAATACATCTTGAAAATCAGTAACGCTGATGAACGTAATGTTAATTGCTATGTCACAGAGGGGGATTATCCTATAAATTTCAGCGCAAGAGGACGCCTAAAAGAAACGAACTGCAATTTTTATGGTGTGAAGATGACTGCTAAGGAGTTCTCGTACTTGTGTTCATGCGTAGTATTTACTAAAATTGTTAAATGTATTTATCAGCTGACATCTCAATTGTCGAAACTAATACTTCATTTAAATTTCGAAGCAAATTATCAGAACGGTATGGTAAGAGTAACATATCATACAAAAATCCCGACCATGATGATCACTTTTTGTCAATGAACATTTAATGGGAAATTGCATATATCGGAGTTGTATGCCTTTAGAGATAGGGAATTCCCACCTGACTTTTAGGCAACATCATAAGCACAGATGTTCGGCAGATACACCAAATCTTGAATGCGTCAGAACGTGCCTTGGAGAACATCTGTGCTTAAGGAGTAACATAAAAATTAAAGGGAAAAGAGACATGTTTAACACTGTCATAAGAACTTTTCAACTGTTTTTTTGGGGGGGGGGCAAAACACGTTCATTTTCGACACCTCTACAAGCACTAAAAGTTCGCCCCATTTGTTCTGAGCATTCACGTCAGAGTTATTTCAATAAAACTATGCTTAACAATGCATGTAATAGTTAGCTTTTCTCCATGCATTTCATTATCTCATTTGCATATTTACAAGAGTAGTATTTCTCGGACAATTTAATGCCCCCTGTTTCCTATTAGCAAACGAGACTAAGCAATTCTCCTTCCTTTGGGGTAGCCCAGAGCTCTCGTCTAGGTTTCAAGATTGGGGTGACCCAGTCGAGTATGAGGGCTCTGATCCAGCTGCTCACGCTCTTTGGGGGAATCCCTTCTCTGTTGAATTCCCTTAGCCTTCGCCGCCCCCTCCTTGCGTATTGGCTGCCGCCCCTCCCCCGCTCGATTCCTCTTCGAGCTCCCTGCTGCCCAGCCGCGCGTTCGTCCTTCGTTCATCCGCCCCACGCCCCGCTTCCCGAGCCCCGCACCATGCGCTCCCCCCCCCCGGCCCGCGCTTCTCGCCCCGCCGCGGGTCACGTACCCCGGGACCCGTCTCGCGCCCCGCGCGCCTCGTTCTTCTCCGCGACGCTCTCCCGCGCTCCGGCTCAGAGCCCCGCGGCTCAGCTCCGCACCCCGCACCCCCACCTCGCGGCCCTGCGTCCCGCTCCCCGCTCCGCGCCTAGAACACGCATCAGCCGTCCTTTCACGGCTGCCTTCCCGCGGAACCAAGACCTGTCCGCCATATCCTCCGATTGCTCTTCCGCTGGTTCGCTTGGAGGGTCATGCGTCTGTGGCTGCCTGTTCCTAGCCGCGCTTGGCCGACGGCGCAGCAGCGGCGAGCGCGGGGCGGCGGGGCGCGGCGGGGGCGGCGGCGGGGGCGGCGGCGGGGGGCGGCGGGGCGGGCGGCGGCGGGGCGGCGGCGGGGGCGGGGCGGCGGCGGGGCGGCGGCGGGGGCGGCGGGGGCGGCGGCGGGGCGCGGCGGGGCGGCGGCGGGGCGGCGGCGGGGGCGGGCGGCGGGGCGCGGGGGCGCGGCGGGGGCGGGGGCGGCGGCGGGGGCGGCGGCGGGGGGCGGGGGCGGCGGGCGGGGGCGGGGCGGCGGCGGGGGCGCGGCGGGGGCGGCGGCGGGGGCGGCGCGGGGCGCGGCGGGGGCGGCGGCGGGGGCGGCGGCGGGGGGCGGCGCGGCGGGGGCGGCGGCGGGGGGCGGCGGCGGCGGGGGCGGCGGCGGGAGCTGCGGCGGGGGGCGCAGGGGGCGGCGGCGCGGGCGGCGGGGACGCGCGGGGATGGCGGTGGCTAAGCTGGTTGAGACGCTGCTGAGCAGCCGAGGCGAGCGGAGTCCCTCCGCTTGAGTGGGCCGGAGGCGAACGCGGCCAGCGCCGCTCAGACGTCGGGAGCGCTCAGCCACCGCTGCGTGGCTAATTCGGAAATTGGGTTATTCGGTCCCCGTCTAATCCGTGCATAAAGGACAGCAAATGAACGGTAGATGCCTTGCGAGAAAATTATTCTGCGAGATTTCACACTGTCTGCTCTCTGATTTTGAAGTTTTGTCTGAGGCGTTTGCCGGATTCTTTTTTAGCAGTATATTTGGAAGTTAAAAAACTATTCCATTTTAATTTTCATCAAATCCAGTACGAAACGTCTTGGTGTAAAACAAAGGAGCACGTAGACCATTGTGTTGGATTCTCCTAGCGATATGCAACAACACTAAATAACATTTTATGACTTTAAAATTAAGTAATTCATGTCTGTGCCCCCATTTTCAAACAAAAATATTTATTACCAAGAAATGGATTAAAATAATTGACATTAACATATGCGTACTGCGAGAAAATGAAATCGTTTTTACTGATATAATATGCTACCAGGTAAATTATATCATTGGAACAGTCGTAATTTTGTAATTTCAGAATATTTGGTAACATTCAAACTTGATAAACATTTTTCACGATGGTTACCGATTACGTGGAAGGATGTGGGGCAAGTTACAACAGGTGTGACGTCATGCACTTGCTATCTAACTTTCGTTCCCGGCATCAAATATATGGTGGATAAATACATCATAACGGTGTATAGGATTATTGGGTTTAACACACGACACGTGACCATAATGAAGTTAATTGCAATAAATTCAAAGTGAAATTGATATGAAAGTTATTAAGACCTTACATTATATCATCATTTGAAATGACAGTAATCGATTTTCACTCATAAAATGTAAACAATGAAATACAAATACAACATACACAGTGACATTTAAACTCCATGGATCCCGAATTTCATTATTTAAACAGGTAAATGAAATACGAGAAGTTGAAGCAGACAGATACATCAATATTTTTTATGTTAGTATTTTATGGATATAACCTAGTCATTGTAGGAATTTAAATAACGCAATAAATTAAGAACGTAAATAATACTGCGTGTCTACTCGAAAATCGTTTCAATGCAAATTTCTCAATATCTTAGACCGAAACATATAAAATTTTGTACAACGGACATCACATAATGTATTCGTTACATGCTGTAATCTGACATTGTGCTCTTTCACAATGATAGGAATTTTACATTTTTCATTAAAACATTCAATTCTTTAAAATTAAGACACTGATAGGTCTCTTTAGAACACTCTTCAGAACGTCATACCATTCCCATATCTAATTGCATTGTTGTATAATCAGATAATTGTATTTGAGATACTAGTTGAGCCTCTGAGATTATATCACATAGAAGGAAGAACGGCAGAATAGTTATGACCAAAAAGTACTACATATGCACTATGTAGAAAATCGTCCCTCCAAATATTGTTTCATGTCTCTCTTATTCTCAAAAACTGTTAGTATGAGGGAGGTTTACAAATTATGCTACAATACAATATGTGAACACTTTGTGAACATAGATTTAAATATGTTTCTGAAAATGTAATTGAATCATATTTATCTAGATATGTTCATACGTTGTGGTGGTCTATTGGAGGAGACCTTGTTATCCATCTTATGATAAAAAAAAGTAATGCGCCACATATAATTATAATCACTGAATTGTTGTGCAAAGGGACACCTGGCTGACAATTGCTGGATAATGCGTTACACACACACATGCACACACACACACACACACACACACACACACTAACCTTTGCATTAAAAATAGTCCATCGTCAAAATTCAAACGTATCTTCGCTTCACCACCTCTGCCATGGTGCAAAAGTATCATTTTACTGTTTTATAGTTAATTATATTTTTACGGTTTTATTAAAATTTTGGCGTTTATGCTACAAAACCGGTAAATAATTGGAAGCGATAAGGAGTCAAATGATCGCTAAGTTGCATTGAAAGCAAAAACACCAACTTCAAACACATCAACTTCTAAATCAAAACCTTGTGTATTTTAAATACGAAGACACAAAATCTTCGCGGTCACTGTCACTTACATACATACGTCTCTTATGCGTGGCTGGTGGTAGGCATTGGCATTAGAAATTCGGGTCAAACGTAATAATAAGGTTTTTAAGTGTTTATAAAACATTAACCAGATTGGACTTAAACTGTACCTAGTAAGTTTATCCGCCATCAAAAATACGAAACGATGGGACAGTAATCTAAACAAAGATAGAGGAAAACTTTATTGGAGTGACGTGACGAGTTGTGAAGTGTAGTGCCATAGAGAAGCAGAAAGAGAAGGAAGTGAAGTACAAGTGAAGTGTAGTGAAGTGAAGTGATGTATATTTAAAAAGTATTTATTAGTTAAAATATCCGTGCTGGACAGTCATAGAGTGTAGAGTTAATGCTGTTATTATTATTATTATTATTATTATTATTATTATTATTATTATTATTATTATTATTATTATTATTATTATTATTATTATTATTATTGTCTTTATTGTTATCATATTATTATTATTATTACTACTGTATTAAAGTGTTTTAAAATTACATTGTATTACTGTTCCTAGTTGTAATATGTAAATTGTAGTGTTCTGCCACCAGGTTGTATACCTACCTGCAGAAATAATAAATCTATCTATCTACGCTGGGGTCTCTTCCCAGTGGTATGCGACCTTTCGCGCTAAACCGCCCACATAGTGAGGTCATTACCTCAACCGCTTGCGGCACTGAGTGGGTGGAGCGCGCAGCAGCGCGGAACAAACATCTGGCGGCCGTGGAGTCCCGCGAATGAATAATGAAGGCGTCCGGGCGGCTAGGCCACTTCGTAAGCCCGGCGACCTAACGACCCGTTGCGGCGACCGAACGACCTCTGCCAGCGGCTCAGCCTGGTTACCATTTTTGATTTGCTGTTCTTTTTCACGTTACTGGAAATAATTTCGTTAATTGCTTTTCTGGTTGATTAGTGATTACGGGCGCGATAACAGCTAATGTTATTAGTCCCGCTTGTTTTTTGAGAGACGGTGATCTCCTACTGGATTGTGAGATCCGGCACCGGCTTACCTGCCAGCTAGAGGGGTTTTCTCCCACCAGGACTCTCCCACCAGCGGCGCACGTCCCAGCGGGATCAAGCTGTAAGCTCTCGATTGGTCTCCCGGAATGTATGGTAGTGTAGTGCTTGTAAGAGTTAGTATAAGTAATGGGCAAGGAAGGGACAGAAAAGTTCGCGCGCGGTCCGTGTCCCTTTTGTTAGGGTACTGCTCCGGCATTCGCCTGGTGTTGATGACAGAAACCACTTAAAACTACCAATAATAGCAGTCGGCAGCTAGAATTCTCCTCCAGACTGCGACTGCGCTTAAAACAGCTTGCTGGTGTCGAAAATCCTGCCGCCGTCGGGACTCATACCTCGGAACTCCCGGTGAGAGCCACTGCAGTGGCATCAATTGATGCCCTGAGCCACCTCACCATTTTTCATTAAATAATGACATTTTTTGTTGAGGAGTCTACGGTCCGTACCCTTAAGTTGCGCGGACGTAAGACGCTAGCATGCTAGACGGTTGACACGTCGATTCCACAGTGTCGACATCTAGCGGAATTTCATAGTACTCCACTTAGGTGTGCGAGGTAGCGGAGTCTGCGGATTGGTGCATTTAACGAAATTATTTCCAGTGACAGCCATGAAATAAATGCACCTTTTTTTTAAAAAAAAAGCAGTAAATCAAAAAGTCCGACCACACATCCGATTAGGAGTGCTACTACTTGCGCCTTTGGAATATTGTTTTCAAAATTGATAATATTAACAAAACATTACAGGCTAATCTTAATTTACAAGAAAGAATTGTAAAGTGCATGCGTGTTTTACAAACCACTATTATTGATAAATAAAGATTTGATAGCTCTCTGAATAACGCCTTTCGGTATGATTCATATAACGTTATAACGTAATGTAAAGAATTACCGTCCAATATATCAATTATGAGAGATATGGCAAAAATCAACCAATTATGTACTCTCATAAAAATTGTTAAAAGCCTCTGAAAATGTATTGTTGTTTAGTTTCCAGTGATTTGGTTCATTAATGTTTTATTTTATGTAACTTTTAACATTAATTAAAAATCTTTCGAGATTATGTAGACATTTTTTTGTTTATTTACGTAGAAATTGTTTTCCAGCACTTAACCACATTTCTGTTCAGAACTCGATTTACTATTTATCACCCGGACTCCACAAACATCTTCGACATCAAAAAAATATCTATGTCCATCTTGAATCTTTAGAACACACGCTACAATGCCACAACTCGGCTGAGAGTAGAAGGTTGCGCCAAAAGTCCCAAACTTCCAACTAGCGATAGCAAAAAACATCGGTATTTTTAAAACAGATACTTTCTTTAAAACAGAAACATAGATATATTAACAACGATGATTTGTTTTCGATGTTTATCAGATCGTTATATTTTTCCAGAAACATCAAAGTTTAAAAAAAGTTAGTTACCTCTTTCGATGATTTTGTTCGTAATAATATCGTTAAACTACTTTTTGCATCGTTCGTTGTGTCCGTGTCCATTTGACGGGATGGCGTAATGAAGCTGCTTAATGACGTCAGTCGGCACCGAGCCTACAAGCGCTGGAAACCAGCCTCCAACGAGCGTGTACCGGCGCGTCCACGGGCGGTGTATTCACTTATTCAGATTTCCTGCAAATTCGCAGGCGCCCTACCACAGCTGAGGATTTCCGTTGCCTTATTTAAAGTAGCTTTGAAATATTCACAATTAGCATTATTTAATGAATAAAACCCTTCATTTGAATGAAGTAGTAAAAAAGTAACTGCCAATTGCTAATAAATAACCAACGACCTAGCCATTGAATTGACGTGCGTGTATCTAATTCAACCTAAACTATTACTGCATAATTGAAATTATTAGTGACAACTTTTCAGATATCTTAAGTAAGCAAAGTCTATACGTTTGCAATACACTTTTTATGTTGCAACACATTTATGATGAGCTTGCATTGTGTATCCAAGAGGATCTGTGAAGTCTCCACTGTACGTGGGTCACCAATCATAGAAACTCGACAACTAATGTAGCAACGAGAAAACACCAAAAAATTCTTTACAATATTTATCATATAATCAAATATTACAACTGAATTTATTAATGAGAAGTACATGATAAGCCCACTCAATCGATAACGACGATTATCGATGAGATCAACAGCCATTTGTGGCTTTCAAAAAAAGACTGCGACTGGGTCATTGAGGTAGCTATTGTGCGTTTTGTGAAAGGTGTTGGCCTTTCTACTTCTGACTGAGTGTAGTAAAGCTACAGAAAATAACCTCACTTCATATACATTGCTCGTCTCATTAGTAGAGAATCAGGAATTCAGCTAAGCAACGGGATGAGGACTATAGATAATGATGGACCAATGGTTTGATACAACTTCCCAAGCGGAGGACCTTGGAAGGTCAGTGCCTTACAGAATTGGGGAAATGCAGCCCGCAAAGCATGCGAGTACTGCGTGCACATCTTATAACAAATTTCCATATGTCCAATTAGTTACACATTAAGAAAGCATTTTCTTCGCGTCTAGTAAAATCTGTTTGTTGAAGTAAGATTGCATAGCATACAAAGTTTCATTGCAATATTGTTTTACGTCTTACTGAAGTTTTTGCTGCATGTAGGGTAGCATGCAACAAACATTTCAGTAACAATGTTCATGCCCCGCAATAGAGAAACAATTTGAAGGAGTTTTTCGAAGCAGATGGTCATTCATTTTGGAAACATTTCATAATTAGAAGTGAACATTATAATGAAAACTCTTTAAATATTCCACTATCTTTGTATAATTTCGTTTAAAAGTTTTATATTTCAGAATAGAATAAACAAAAGCAAAACATAATATAGCTCTTACATGATATAGGGTTGCTTGGCACAGCACCGCTTCTGAGTGCAGGTGTGATCCTATACGAGAACTCGAGTTGTAAATCTCTCTTTTTTCTCTCACAATCATTTGAAGGAAATCGTATGTGAGGGATTCGGATAGATTAATTTATTAATGTTACTGGTCGCATCAACTTCTTTCGAAATTAATCCCGTTAGTAAAGTGAAATTTTATCCTGGGAGGTGGTAGTGATACCGTCTCCACTAGAAGGTAAGATCCGGCCCGGACCTACACAATCGCGAGGTATTTTCCTCTTCTGATCTCTCTCTCCAGTGAGTCACCGCTCAAGCTGGGACAAGCTGTAAGGTCTGGACTCCTGATGCGTGTGGTAGAACAGCCCATGGGCAGTCTGTATAAGGTGAAAGGGTAGGCAAGCAACGAGCAAAGATCTCCCGCGCGCGCGCGGTATTTGCTGAGGTTTGATAATGCACGAATATAAAGTTTGTTAAGACGTTCGTCTAGTATTGATCAGAGAAAGAACAGAAAACTATCGTTCCGAGCAGCTAATCCCTAGAATCGTCCTCTAATCAGCGGCTAAATTTGGCCTAGCCATTTACTTACTAATCTGCAAAAGTAGGAAAAGGAACTCAAGGACCTTCCGATCAGAGGCACTGTAGATGCAGCGGCATTGCTGGATCTCAGGTAAACTCGTCCTGTTTTTTAAATAGAATTCGCAATGTCACATGAATTCGAATATCAGATTATAGACCTTCCGTTTCCATTAAGTATGTGTGTGGGGGTTCTTAACAAGAGCCAAAACCACAAAAGTGTGGTTTAAGGAATGATCTGGCCTCGAAAACTAAGTTTGAAGGTTCTAGAACGATTCCTTTACGAATTTACATGCCTAACTTGTTTCAACACGTTTATCAATGAAAATAATGAATGTGAAATTCGTCACTAATAGAATGAGAGGGACGTGATATATACATGGTTAATGAATAGCTATTATGATGGAGAGAAAGAAGCTGTAAATATTTATCACTTTTAATGATTCATTATCACAAAAATTGGATCAGGTTATTATGATCGTTAAATAAACTTATCTGTAACAATTGTGGCTGCTGGTTTTAGGTCCGTTCCATAGAAAAATCATTTACAAATATTTTTAATTGTCAAAAAGTTTGTCGTGAGCATCCAAGTTTCTTTACTGTTTCACAATGTTCATTATACGATGTACACAATAGAAGCACAACAATAATACGTTATTAGGGTGTCAAAAGTCAACGGTCACCTTGGGTGGCTTTCTTTCTAAATATACTCTCATGGATATTAAGATTAACGCTTCAATGTGTTAACTGTTGATTCTCTAAGAAGCTGTATCTTTTCCTTCATACAACGAGCAGGAAGTATAGCAGTGATTCCAGTTAACGCGATATACACGTGTCTTAGAAATGATCTTACTAACTTATAGAGAATGTAGGAAGAAGATCACTTTTGTCAATGAATTTATGGGTGGACATTTATATTACGAATTTACAATAAACGCAGAAATTAAATGAAAACTAAACGAAAATGAAATAAACGGATAAATACTAAATGAAAACAGCCTCCGACTATGTCAGAGGTGTCCGTTATTTTGTAAGATATCTAGGAACTCGGAAAAATCCAGAAAGAATGAAACAGTTTCGATTAACTGAAAGATGCAAATATTTTAGTGACATTCCACCTATTCTTATACTCTGCGTACAGGTTGTATTGTCATACACAGTGCGTCATTGCTTACTCGTTCAACACAGCTGACGTCATGCTACAAGTCTCCAAGTAAGAGGCGTTAAATATTTGCTATTCACGTTTTGCATTTATTCTATGTATTGCATCATTGTATCATAATTGCACTATGTATTGCATTATGTATTGTAGCATATTATTCTATGTATTGCAGTATTAGTGAAGATTGTTTTGATTAAAATATTTAATTTATTGTTGTGTGATACACGATTATTTTATTTTTGTTGTTATTCAGATGTGTGCTTGCTACTTTTTGAGCAACCATTTTAAGTGGTTTTGTTTAGTAGCTTCTGCGAGCCACTAGCTTAATGTAACAATGTTACACATGTGACATTTGCCCCAGTTTGATAGGGTCGCGCTCTAATGTAGTAAACGTTTCTGACCTACACCAACTTATTTCGATCATTTACTTTAATAATTCTCCGGAGAAGTACAACATAACTACACTATCAAAACACATACATACGTTTTATTTTTATTTTTTAAATGTATTTATAGTCGCATCAACAACGAGGTTATTAGCGACTACTCTGTAACTTTACAGAAAGGTATTTTCATAGCGCGGTTGCATGTTCCTTACACTTCTAGATTTTTATTGAATGAATACTAGGCATTACAGTTTACATTACCAGTGGTTGAAAATATGTCACTACATATTGAACTGGCTTCTGCAGTCACTACTTTCTAGTTCCAAAAAATCAGTTTAAGCCATCGACTAACTGAGAAATGGGTGGACGAACAATCAGTAATTTTGTTTTCCTCATGTTCGGAATGTCCCTGAAGGATGCGAGCTCTTCCAAAGACCGATATTGAAATTCAATACCAATATTGGCAAATCTGTGAATGGAATTTTATTAATCTGTTTCTCATTTCTCGTCTCTACCTATATATACAAAATGAATGTATTGCATAATCTAAATATGAATATTTTTTTCCAATGCAACAAATATTAAATTATTATTTTCAGCAATGAAGTAGAATAAAGTTTGTATTTGAATGTTTCTCTTATCATCAATAATTGGTTTCATTACAATACCTACATTTCAATATCTAAGCAATTACTTCACACTTGTGTGTTAAAAATTATGTTAATTGTAATTGTTTTCAAATCTTGGTTTCATCTCCCACGCAACCTACCTGGAGAATTATTTGTAATATAACAAGCCACATTCTCCTAAATATTATGTTTTCTTACAGCAAATACTGTTGACTTTCAGTATTAACGCATGAATCCAATAAATCTAATTTTTTAAGTGATTTTTTTCTCCATTTGAGGAAAGAAGAAAAAATGAAACAAATATTGATTATATTTTGAAAAGCTTCTTAAGATGTAAATAAGAAGGTAAATCAATGTGACTGCACCCAATGTTTCAAATTAATTTCAGCAATAGTATCAAACTTACAAAGAACATTTTTCAACATAGAATCCATACTTGTCAAAGTACTCTTGTCCATCACAGCACCGGCTTTCCGAGATTCTCAGAAAAACGATTTTTGGTTGAGCAGCAAGCTATATATGCTTCCTCACCTGAATGTTGGAGGTCCTCTTTAAGCATCTTTAACACACGCACGGTCAGATGAATGGACGACAAATTTGAAGAAATACACTTTTTCGTGTCAAGAAACCACAGGATATGCATTTCGGCAAAATCTTGACAATGATTTTCACAGTTTTATACGTTTTTCTGGACTATGTATATGCACGGTATATTCTAGTACAGACGAGAAAGTAAAAGGAAATGGCAATTACAATCGAAAATCTCTCATATTGAAGAAGTAATCTTTTTCTCGGAAGTGCGCCAGGGGCATGGATATTGGCGCAGCACGGCGTACGGCTTCTGAGCTCCACGACATGAGGGAAGCGATGCGTCGAACCCCCACCCAGCACCCGGCGCGAGAGATGGAACGACGCGCTGGGGATTGGAGGAGAGCTGTAGAAGGGCTCAAGAAAACGGGAAAGATGAGATTGATAAGAAGGCTGAGGAGTATTGAGGAAGGATGAATAGCAGGGAACGGCAAGGAAGGATCAGCAGTGGAATGTGACCTGGTGATGTAATACAACTAGGACATCGGTGAAGAACTAGCATAGAATGATGATGTGTTGGGAGAGCGGAAGGGAGTGAAAACGGTTATTGTGCTGGGTGGCTGGTTAAGGTAGGCATAGGGCTGCTGTGCGGGGTAGCAGAAATCGGTAGTGGGTTACGAGGAGCATGGGAGGGCGCAAGGGGCAAAGAGAGAGGACAGAAAATGGCGTCAGGCGAGGCAGCTAATTTTATTTGAAGGCTCTAGCGCCATTCGAAACTGTGTGGGTGAATGAGCGAAGAGGACTGGGAGAAGAAGTGGGCGTGGTGGAACGGGGCACAGTCGAGCTCACCGTCGTCTTCCACGGCCGCTGGCCGCCTTTTGGGCAGATCCGCGCCAGGGCCGGAAGTGGGTGGGGTGGGGTGGGGGGTTGGGGGCACCGATGGTCCACGGGATTCAGCACAGGGCCACCCGCGCGCGGAGACTATACTGACACGACTGAGCCCTGCGGGCTGGAAAGCGAGAAACGGTGCGTGCATGCGCACGCGAACATACAGGAAATATGAGCTGCGACGTCACTCGCTCGCCCTGGCGACCAAGGCCACGCTGCTACTCACTCGGGCTCTCAAGAGAACAATTTCCAGGTACCACTTGAGAGCTTGCAGGAACAAATTTATTCGGTTCACTAAGGCTCTGGGGAACGTCGTGAAACTTCGAGTTAGATTATGAATATAATACCATATTACCGTCTTTCTACTGACAAATTTTTATGTGTATAGCACTTAATAGTGCATGTTACACATATTTCCAAATTTGTATATTCATTTTTAAACGCTCGTGATTACGCAATATGTTTTAGCCTAAAGGATTTAGCAATATAATTTAATCCCTGAGTTCGATGGTTTTGTTATAAATATATATATCATGTTGAACCGCTGCCGCAACGAGTTCCTCGAGGCGCGCAATATCGACTTCACCATAAACCAGGAACTCTCATATTACGTTTCTTTGGGGGAGACTAACTCCAATGTGAGTTAGACCGGACTCATAAACCAAGTTAGAGAAGGAAGCTCATTCTAAAACTTTAGTGCATCAGGTAGCGTGCTTTGTGTTATCGAGTTCGCGGAGTTGCGAGGCCAAGCGGTTTCCTATAACCGTTTGCTCGGCTAGGAAGGCGCCGTGAATTAAACGCGATTTAGATAGCCGGAGCCAGAGAATGGAACTAGCGTACAGAGAATTTACGAGAACGGAGGTGGAGGGAAGAATTGGGGAACGGAGGGGGGGTGGGGTGGAGTGAGGGATAGTGATGAGTACAGAGAAGCTCTGAGTGCAGGTCCAAAGAAGCAGAACCGCAGAAGATTTCCTTTAACTGCGCTAGAGGATGTTCTACGGTGCATCATTGCAAAGGAATGCATTCCAATTTCTTGCAACGAATTCCAAGGAACAGACGCTAGACTTCCCAAGACTTGCACGAAAAGATATTTTAGGTGGTGTTCAAGAGGGAGGAGGGATAGAGATGAAGGGATGAAGGGTGGTGGCGAGAAATAATGCATTATTATTCAAGTGATAAATGCTAAGTAAGGCGAAGACGAAAGTCCGGAGACGAATGGCCGGAGGAAGGAGAAAGAGAGAAGGAAAGAAAAGAAAATATGGTTATCGCAAGCAATGTACTGAGAAATTTGTAATTGTATGAAGTACTATTTTAAAACTAGATCTGTATTTCTTGATAAGGCTTTGTCAAAATGAAATTTACGCGACGGATGGGAACAAAATTAGAGCAAGGCATAATTACGACGGAGGATATTTTCTGCTTAGAATTTGTCAATGAGTCACTAATCGACACGTAAGTGTTTTATAGATGTTTTCATTATTCTGTGCGAGATCTCATTGCCCTTCCAAATTGCCAACAGCCAAATTCATTTGAATCTACTGAATCGTAAATTGAATTGAGAATCAATACGTTAAATCCTTCATAATCTACACTATGCGTGCGAGAACATTGTATTACTGTCACTTGCACGCCTATAGATTACCGGAGCTGGCTTTACAGCGAAGGCTTCTTTAACGAAATTTCGTATGCGGCTCTCCCATTTCACCTATTGTTCCGTTTGAGCGGGTACGCGACCAGCGGCGGGTAGGGCGCCGGGCGCGGGGCGTAGACCCACCTGCGGCCGCCCGCAACCTCCGCACCGGAAGGGCATCGATCAGCGCCCCCTCGCAGGCTGTACTTCCTGTGCACCGCGGCGGCGACATCACCCTCACCCCCATCGTTTCCCAAGCCGCTTGCCGCGCTTCGCCCCGCCTCGCTGTCGCGCGCCCGCCCGCGCTAATTCTCCAATATCCGCACGAGGCGGCTAATGTTCACAGTGGCCGAGGAAGGATGGGCGAGGGACTGGGGTGTGACTCAGAGGCTGGCGAGGAGTGCAGGCCGTGAGGCGCGGGTCGGGGAATGTGGACACGCGTGTGACGGGTGCTGGGCGCGAAACATGGGACGCGGATAGGAACGTGCGCGGATCACCGAACGCATGGTACGACCTGGGAAGCGCGGACGTATGCGTGCAAATTGGGATGAGAAGGTGCGGGGAGTGGGGGTACGGGGAGGTGGGGTCGGGAGTGGGTGCGGGGAGTGGGTGCGCGGGAAGTGGGTGCGGGGAGTGGGTGCGGGGAATGGGTTGTGCGAGGAGTGGGGTGCGGGGAGAGGTCGGGGAGTATGTGCGGGGTGGGGCGCGGGAGTTGGGCGCGCGGGGAGTGGGGCGCGCGGATGGGGCGCGGGGAGTGGGGCGCGGCGGAGTGGGGCGCGGGGAGTGGGGCGCGGGGGAGTGGGCGCGGGGAGTGGGCGCGGGGAGTGGGCGGGGGTGGGCCGGGGAAGTGGGCGCGGGAGCTGGGGCGCGGGAGTGGGGGCCGCGGGAGTGGGGCGCCCCAGGGAGTGGTGGCCGGCCGGCGTCGGGGTGCGGGTGCAGGGAACGGGCGCGCGAACCCGTCCGGGGTCGGGGGGAGATGTGTGCGGAGCGGAAACTTGCGAACGCGGACGTGGCATACGAAATCAGGAAGTAGCGTGGCGAGAATTCGAGCACGGAGAGTGGGGTCGGGGGCCGCCGTCCACCGGGTCGCGGCAGAAAGCGAGAACGAGTGCGTAGCGGGCCGCGGGCCGCATCAGAGCCTCTGGCGAATGACGCGGAAGGAAGTTCGAGTGGCGAGGGGGATGGGACAGGAGGAGACGAGTGGAAGAGGTGTGAGGATGTGGAGTGGACAACCTAAACATAAAGGAGGAGGATAAGAGGTTCAGGGAAGGTGGAGAGTTGAGCTTCGAGAGAGAGCTACCACTGATGAGGGCCACGCCTATGTTACGAGAGTGAAAGTCTCTTCCTGGAAGCCCGCACTAGCCCTGGTGTTGGTCTCGGCAATCGGCTCCTCGGAGAGCCATCGACAGGAAATTTTCGCAATTCACATCATACAGTGCTGTGCTCTGCTTTCCTTTCTTCGACCAATTCCAGCAGTATTTGCTGCCGTTCAAAAATGTACTTCTCTAGAGATACTTTCTTTGTCGTATGCTACATCAGCATCTCCTTAGTATAATTTCAAATGAACTGAACTATTGAAAGTTCATGTGTCTATGTGTTTCGAAATTTCTATTTTGGTCTTTACATAGTATTCCTTTTAGTTACCTCACTAAAATCTCACTTTTCTAAAATGTGTGACAACCTTTGCAAATAAGTAATTTCACGTTAAATTGAACGAATTCGACGAAAAATTGACCTTGATGTATTTTATTTTTTTAAAACTTTGTTTAGCCATTCTAATAGCAAAAACAAATGTCACGTGTTTTTTTATTTTCATGAAAGTGGTATATCTTCAGAGTTATTCAAAATTAAAAGATACAAAATAGCGCGCATGCTGTCATATATAAATGCTCATATCTCCTTGACTAAAACTTCAGAATTCAAACTAGCTGCATTTTATAGTTACATTTGTACTAAAATTATACAAAACTTGAAATTGTTTATTTTTTGTAGTTTTTACTTTCTCATATACGTACGTATATACGGAGTAATTATGTAGTGTAGAGAACTTTATCTAATGCTGCGGAAAATCGATTTCGAGATTTGAAAGGAAATGCACGTTTTGAAGTCCCCTGATACCGGAAAGGTGTTTATTTTCAAAACGTTCGTCCGTCTGTCCGTCTGTGAACACCACTAGCACCTAAACCATATGTGGGATGTTTTCGAAAATTGATATTCCTATTTAGTATTAACATTAACACAATAAGAAATATCAAGTACCCAAGACATCACTTTAATATTAATAATTCAGTCTTGATAATCACTGTGGTAGATATAAGAAGAAAAACGGTAGGCTTCCTATTTCATCGTCATTCAAAATTCAGTTCAAGGAGCACATTGAAATAAAAAGCAGGTCACATTTCACCCCTTTGTTATATATTTCAAATACAGTCATATAAGGCATAAAAGTGTAATAATTTTCGAAAGCCTAAAGTACGATGAAAATGAGGTTGTTCTCTTCCAGAAACATGTGATTGAATTTCTAAAAGTTGAAGTATCTAATGCCAAAAATGTAATATATTTTTTCAGATGGAGCAAGTACGCAATATAAAAATCTGAAAAAATGTAAATTTATGTTTTCACGAAGAAACTTTTGGTGTGAATTCTGAATAGCATATCTTTGCTATTTCCCACGAGAAAGGGCCTTGTAATGAAATTTGCTACACCATCATAAAATTGGCTAAGCGAGCAAGTCTGCAGCCACTTCAGGATCCAATAGCAACATCACGGAAAGTATACGAGTGGGCAAACAAATGTTAGTGATATTCATTTTATGTTTTTGACAGTTGATGACCAGACAAAAGAATGTGTCTTATGGACATCCAGGAATGAAAATTTGACACTAGTTATATAAAAATACACTTTCGTGAATCTATTACTTTATTAACTTAAGTAAAATGTAAATTAACAAATTTCAACTACTCCTACAATATCAATTACTCATTCCTAACATTCTCTTTTTAAATAGACAGAGTGCATTTGACTTCATATGGCGCGAACCTAGATGCCGCTGTCCTCCACATACCGGATGTTTGATTGGGAAAGTTAATTTATTGCAAATGTATTTAGGTATATCCCATTCTGAAATTTTGCACATTCGTGCAATACAAAGTTAGGTAATTTAGTGATATTTTTTATATTTCATTTTATTGCGAACTTAAAAAAAATTAAGTTAAACTAGTGGTGCTAAGGAATGCCACATCCTTTCTCGTACTAGTTAGTTTTCTAACATTTTTGGTCTGGACTAACTTTACGGCCTTGCTCCATCCAGCTGCCAAATATCGCTTCCCAAATACATTTTTGGAAGTTTTCTCAATTTTTCCGTTACCTAAAAGTAAATTCGAAATATTTCTTTTAGAATGTTAAATAAGAGTAAAAACTCGTCCTATACGGAAATTTTCTTTGAAAAATTTAGAATCATTTTAAAAATCGTTTAACCCGAGAGTACCCCAATTTTGAGTTAGTTTTCAAACAAAACAATTGAATTTTCGAGAAAATTTATATGACATACGGCACAAATTTCAATATAATAAAGTAAATTTTAACAAAAACATTTAAGCCTCTTTTAGTTACCCTTTGAACACACTCAAAAAGTTTCGATCGATTTCGAACTCCTAAGGCCAAAACTGTGTTCAATTTGACGTGGAATGACTCAAATATTACCAGTGTATATATCGAGACTTATTTATATTTTGTACATACACAATTTTTCGTAATTTTTGAATGATTTATACTTCATGATGAGTACAATAACTGTACCAAATTATTACTTTATTGTTAGATGATTGAAACACGGAGATGAACATCGACGAAAAGATATTCCTGACGTGTTTGTTCTCTGATGAGACCAATGCTCATGAAAGTACAAGAGCTACTGTGAGTGGCGTTTGACG
>BOPP01000041.1:6605823-6634735 GCA_017312745.1 Gryllus bimaculatus
TCTGTAACTATGTTTGCAACGAAAAGTAAAAATAGTCCATAAAAATTACGCGAATTCGAATATGAACCATTCGAATTAAATGTAACTCTTTTTACTCTTATAAATCTATAGCGCTGTTATAAAAAAATAACGAATTAACTCATTTATAGTGTTGCTTTATTACATTCGTACAAATTTGAAAACTCGCTCCTAACGTCGCTCAGTTTCAAAACATGAACTCATGCAATAAAGCTGAAAATTATAAACCAGTTGTATAATATACTATTTTTTTATTCCAGCATTATAAAAAACCTTTTTCTATTGCAAGAAATCGTTCATAATCTGTCATTTTACAGCACAAATGATAACTTATTAGATTTTATCTCACGAATGATTGCGTCATAACACATTCAGTCAATCGTAGCGAGAGAATCGTGGGGGAGGTAGAGCTAAACGGAACAGCCGACCACTGTTTACTCGCACGATGTCAAATACCCGAGTCGTCACAGGGAACTTATTTCACAAAATTAAGTTTGATCCTCTTATAAATGTATAATGCTGTTATACAAAAAATATAGTATGCTACTCTTTTATAATGTTGCTTTATTACATTGGTACAAATTTGAAAACTCGGTCCTAAAGTCGCTCGTTTTCAAAACATGTACTCATGCAATAAAGCTTAACATTATAAACTAATTGCAAAGACTACTATTATTTATCATCATCTCCAGTCATTTAACATGAAAGGGAATATGATTTTCCTTTCCTCTTGCTCTGTCACACCTCTGCCCTTCTCAGTGCTGAACCGAGTTCGGTTCCTTGCTCCCTCCCCTGCCCGCTTTCTGGAAAGGCGCCCGAGGGAGTTGCGAGCCAGAACGCCGTTCGTTTTTCGCATTCGCCCATCTCCGCCGCGCCGCCCGGAAGGAACTGACAAGTGACAGTCGCCGCTTAGGCAGCCAGCAACGGGAGTTCGTGCTTCAGCCGCCAGCTGCCGCCGCCGTCGCCCCGCGGGCGCTCGCCTGTCACAACGAGACCCCGCCCGCTGCCTGAGAAGGGATCCTCGCAGACGGCTCTTTCAGTAGATTTCCCGCACCTCGCGGAATCCTCTGTCGCAACTCAAGATGGAGACGTTTGTTTTGCTGACGAATGTGGGCGAATTTTGGCTCATCTACTAGAGTCAGAAAATCTAATGCCTTTTCTGTACGAGAAGGCAAAGGTACAAGTGTGAAGCAGTTTATATCTGCAATATACTTAGCTGCAAGTGAAATGAAATAAACATTTTAACCACGTTCAACTATTTCTTAGTTTCTACATTCTCGTTATTGTTGTGGTTATTATGGTTTCCTATATTTACTTTTATAGTATTGTTACTCTGATCTGCGCTGCACTCTGTCACCAAACAATGCTTCCTGAACTAACGTGATAATAATATTAAATGCAATTTTAAAACAACTCTAAAAAATATAGTTGAGTTCACATGTTATTGACTATCCAGAAAATATACATCTGCAAGTGCGTCTCTTATTTGAGTAATTTATTGAAGAACCTCCACAGTGACTGAGTGGCGTTAATTTATACAATAATAGCTCATTTTCATTTTTCTTTACCTGTAATCCAACATCAGAATACTCATTTCTCTCATTTTATATTGCATGCATGTAATAAGTATCTATTTAATCAGTACTATGCAATTCTTCATTTTTAGAGAATATTTACATTATTTCTTTGAAATAAACGTACATTGCTAATCCTTGCTATATTATGGACAGCTAATCACAGAATTTACAAAATTTAAATAAAAATTGAATTCGGAAAGAAACGAATTTTTCTCGGAAAAGTAAAGAAACGGAGGAAACTACGAAATAAAATTCAGAAAAATCGGATGACATTAACAGTGTTCTCTACAGAATGCCATAGAAGAGAAAGAATCCAGTGTCTCCATTAAGGATTTCTTAAGAAAGAGTTTTTAAACTAGAGAAAAACCGGTCGAAACTGCTTCCTTCATTAAGCGGTCATTTTTGTGGCAATGTTTTCGTTAAAACGTTATTCATTTTTTCACAAAGCGCTTATAGATATATCTTAAGCGGTCGTCTGACTATGCGGCCAGCGGTCTGTGCCTGACATCTTGTAGATTAACCTGTATTATACGGTCACAATTCCTTGTTAATTTTGAAACTTGCAATTTTGAGCAATATGACATTAAAAGTAGATGAGAGATAAACCTTACTATTGTTTCAGTATCTTCCTGCAGCGAGAAGCTTTGTCAGAATGCTTAAAACAGAGTATTTAATCATTAACTCGCAAGAGGATTACTTTATTTAAGAAAATGTTAATGATGTTTATAGATGTTTTCAAGTTCTTTCAGGCTATGAATTCCATATTTGTCTAGTTGGGAATCAAGTCAACGAATAAAAAGACAACAGGGAATTTAATGGTTTCGTATTGTGGCAAATCGAACGTGCAAACGACGTTTCCCGTATTTTGTAGCTTAAGTTAAAATTAAAAGATGTTAACATAAATACAATTAAACTCACAATTACAAATATAAAAAATAGCTAGTACGTCCGCTTCTCATATTCTCATTACCTCAGTGTAACGACCACTTGTCATAGCGGGATTTTTTCTGAACCAACAGCAACCGCATAGGTCGGGTTGCAGTAGTTTGAAGAGAAATAAACAATACTAAAGTTCACTTATAATTACTATTAATTCTTCACTACCTTTCAGGAGTACTAGTTTACATGTATGTAATGAAAGGACGAATTTTTTTGCGGATCAAACTTTGCTCTATTGTTGAAAGCGTGTGAAAATGGAACTTTTTTGTTAATTGTTGGATTCGAGTTAAAGGTGAAGGACAGAAAACAAACAAACATGTCAACAGGAAACTGAAGAAGTCAGACTACTTAAAATTTTCACCAATCACTCAATATCACCGTGTAGTATTAAAGGTGGAATAAAATGGCGAAAGAAAGAAATACATGTTTAGATTCTGCGTTGATCATAGTTTGATGTAATAAGAAAATAAATTAGCGTTAGAATCGAAGTCGTTATTGTCAGTGAAACTAACGTCAGACAGAGGAAGTGCAGTCAAAAACTCCGGCCTAGTGTTGGTTTACGAGCCCACCAGAGGCCGCAAGAGTTGCCTCCCGTGGGCGGTGTTGGAGGCGCAGCAAATCCTGCCTTCGCAGGGGCCTGCCTGGCCGGGTGTTTCGCAACCGGGGGCGCCGCGCCCGGCGCAAACCCAGCGCTTGGGGCTGAATGGGCAGGTGCGGGATGAGACGGCGGATGAGTCGCTCATTGTGAGCGTCGCCTGTGCCTTTGAGACCGACAGAGCGCGCGCAGCCGCCGCCGCCGCCGCCTCCGCCCCCGCCCTCCCAGGCGAATCCCGGCTTACGCGCTTGAGAATGGAGCGCTCGTTCCCGCAAGCCCCGCCGCGCGCGGGAGGCGCTGCGGTCGCGGTTGCGCGCACGCGGCAAGAGCCCCCAGGCGTGCCGGCGCATTCTTATGGAAAGGAAAAGGCGACTTGGAAGAATGCGAAGCCCACTCCGTTTTATGCTGGATTGAAGCATTGATCCGGTACTGAATTGGAGACTTTCACTATTGGCTTTAACGATGAATCGATATCCAGGCAGTGCAGAATATGTTACACATTTCTAGTGCATGGCGGGGGGTCAAATACCTATTTTTGCCTATGATCATGACTGAAACCTCATGTTACGCAAAGATGTGAATGTCCTCAGACTCTAAAATACAAAAATCAACATTTCTTTGTTCGTATTTTATGCGCTGACGTACGTTTCATCCGATTGCGATACAACTTTGACAACTTCTTGCTCGTACTTGCGCAAAGATTGTAGGTATGGTAAAGATTGTAATATGGGAATGCCGCACGTGGATGCAAAAGGGGCGTTGTTGGTTGTAATTAATGAGTTTATGACTCAAGCGCCCCTGAAAAGAATCTCTACGCAACCCGCCGCACCCTCAAGTGTTAATAACGTTTTCGCTGCATATTCTGCCCCTGCGATTGTGAAATTTGGGTTATTACATGAACGTTATCTGGGACAAGTAAATTAAATTTCTCTACGATCGTAACGCATGCATGCCCAAACTTGAGGGAGAACATTTTAACAATAGGTTACTTGACAATCGTATCCAAACCAGGACATAGAGCTAACCAATACTTGAGAGAAAGACTTCCATCTATTCACAATTTGCAGAGCGTAGGTAAAACGCGATTGACAATCAGGTGACCAGTAGCGTGTAGTGTAATACACTGCAATAGCGACGCATTGACGGATCCACTAGTTTTTTATAGAAAAAAGAAAACAAAATATAGTCAAGTCATATCAGAAAACGAATTCACAATGTAATGAGTTCATTAGAGCTCAAACTGGAAATAAATTCGATTCCAAATTGTCTTGCTGTCCTGGATCACGTCGAATTTAATTAAGATCCATAATCTCATGGTAAGCACAAACGTTCCGTTGAGAATTAGTATGTCTGCACTGTTGTCTCATTTGCTGCTGAAGCAAGAATTGCATTAACTTCAATCTTCATATTTCATAATTTTGTATTACATTAGTAAAAAAGGAAAATATTGTTAATTCCCTTTTCGAATCAGAAAATAGTGAGAACTTTATCGAGAGTCAACATATTTTGAAATTTGGAAGCTGCTTACTTCCTGTCAGTTATCTCAGGGAAACAATCATGTGACCCCAGTTTTTTGATAAATGTGTTTTGTATCAAGACTAAAAATGGGTTACGATATTCTTCATATGCCGTCACCCACAAGAATGAGCTGTTACAATCACCGCCATCATCGGTATTATCAATCATTCATACATCGTCGCTCCAGGCCTTCGTGTCGTGTATCACGCGCCCCATTGAAGCATGGCCGAGCGGGCCGGGGCAGCAGGCGCGGCCGACGCGACGTCCCCCGGGCGCCGTTTGAACTTGTGGCGGTGGCGATGCCGGGGCGGCCCCTGGGACGCCTCAGCCGACCTGCCAGCCCAGCGCCGCCACCGCCACCATCACCACGCCCTCGGGCCCCAAAAGACCCCACGCACGCACGCGTAGGTCAGGGGTGAGGGATGGGACTTGGATGTGGGGTGGGATGAGCCCAGAACCGACACTATTATACAAGGGAAAACGTTCTGACATCCCAATTGTGACCCATAGTTCGCATAAATTTATCACATTATATTGGGAAGGTAAACTGATGTTTAACACAATCATTACTTAATTATGATAAAGTTATATACTGGAGCAGTCAAATTAGACAAATCGAGTGCAGAGTTTTGAAACTTGTGAGAGCGTAGGCTTCCGCGGCCGGAGTCAGTATTTACTGGGCTGTTCGGGTGACGCCGCGTCCATGGCGAAGGTGCCGACGTTGCGGTCGCCATTCTGCGACCTTCCTCAGGGCGTAATGCATTACGTTGGCACCTTCGCCATGGACGCGGCTTCACCTGGACAGCCTAGTAAATACTTTTGAAACTTGGCAAGGGTATTTCACCTCATGTCTGTCCGTGTTGTAAGCAACCAATGCCAAGCATGATTATATTCAAATTAAACTTATCCCAGATGTCCATTGCCATATGATTATCACTCTGTTTACCTTTTGCACTCCGCTTTAATCACTTTACATTTTTAAGATAATGATATATATTGTTTTACGTTCATAATAGCTTGCGAGTATCAATATAATATTAAAATGAGTCGTTTTAGTAACGTTTAAAAATGTGAAATAGAACCTATTATTAAAGATTAAGTGACGAAAAACAGCAAAACAAACAAAGTTAGTAGAAGCAATTTCAAGATTTTTGTAAAGAAATAAAATAAAAATTGTCACCACAAACTACAAATGAAGAAAATACATATATTTTAGGCAATTACGGAACGTTACAACCGAAATTATTCAAGAAAATATTTTTATGTGCATACCTGTGTGTTCAATCCATTTGAAATTGACGAATGCAGCTGCTAATTCAGCTTGTACATTTTCAATTTCAAATACTTTCACTAAATACTAAGACACAGAAAATTAATCTTCCTACAAATTTAGTAATTCTGTTTTCAATAAATGTTCTTTTAAGTATCATTTTTATAATAATTGATTTTTGAAAGTTTTAGTACTACAAAACCGGAACATATTGAAAATAATTTTCTGCATTAAACTGTTATTCATATTTTACTTGGTTATAAGTTATTCCAGGAGCCCGTGATAACTTGGACCTGAATGCAAATTTCACATATTTCGGTAGCAATTTTGAGTAATATTTTTCTTTTTCGTAATTTCTGTGATTTTAATCATCCATTTTTTTCTGATGATTTCATGTGATGTGTTAATTCGTGAAATAGTCACACTAAATATCACTTTTAAAACAATCTTTGGCGTATATTAGTTAACAACAGCCTTCCAACAAAGGAATCTCATACCTAATCACCTTTATTTAATCCGCAGTTGTAGATTGAAATTTGAAATCTTTGATTAAAGTGTTCATAAATTCAACAAACTTGACAATTGATTCATCAACACGTTTACGAGTCAGCAAAACATGTGGAGCAAAATAGTCAGATAACAGGTTTTAGATAACAAGTTTCCAATATTTTAATACCTTGGAAACAAGTGTTTGCATTTTTTCATAAATTAATAGAGACATAATTAATAAAAAATAGTGTTTATTATCTACTCTTGCTTTCGTCCATTTCAATCTAGAAAAAATCCAACCCACACCCAATTAAAACATAGATTCCCGTTTGAAGTCTTTCTTAAAATTTTAGCCAACAACGATACATAACCCCGAGGTTCTTCCCTAGAGTATTCTCGCCAATGTATAGATTAAGTTAAGTTACTCTTGCTTTTGTAGCTGAAAGAAAATTCTTGAAAGGGATATGCTGATTCCACTGCCAAGTGGCGTGGTAAGAATTCGCATCAACGTTCAGTCTTTCAGGTCTGCGTGAAAGACCTTTAAGTCTTGATTCAATTCTGTTGAATGCATGTAATCATTTAAACACTTGATTTGACATGACTTTATGCAGCAGAATTTTACATCACTTACTGAAGATTAACGATAATCAGATAATAAATTCATAAAATAATTATAATACACTTTTCATTTATGGTTTTAAAATATGGCATGCCGAATACAATTACACAGTTGTTTAAAGAATAAAACTTTTCGACCCATTGAGTGTGTTTCATTTGATTTATAACACAGCATCCACTAAAAAAAATCATAGGGCCTATTAATTTAATTTATTTTAGGAAATATTTCGAACGACAGTTTTCTATAGACCCCTAGAGAATGACCTGGCCCTTTATCACCGCAGAGACTGTATTTCGTTGTTCAAATTAAATTGCAACAGGGCTCATCATAAATTTTAATTACTGTCTTGGCTACCTGAATGAGGCGAATCGGAGCCAGTCATACGCTGTTTCTTCTTTCTCGTACACTACTATGTAGTACAGAGAAAGTTATGTAACGCTTCAGAAAGAATACCTTTTTCAACGGAAAACCTTTTGTAAGTCCCTGATAGCGAAAAAGGGGATTTGTTTCAAAACGTATGTATGTCTGTCCGGCCATCCTTGACCATTAGCTCCTATCTTCACAACTATTTTTTGTAAGCTGACGTTTTACGATAGTAAAAATGTGAAAATCTAAATAATACGCAATTTTACTGCATTCTTTTGTTTTTTAAAAATACATGTTCTTTTTTTGTAAACATATTTCACGTAATTAATATTTAAATTACTGTTGATTTGTACACATTGTTTTATTTTTCAGTAGAAGTGCTTCAAATGATCTCCAATGATGCTTCTCAAAAATTCAAATGTTTTCTGTAAAGAAAAGCTCAAAATTGGGTGTTTTCAGAAACCATCAAAGGAACATTTTTCAAAAATATCCCCAATTTTTTTCTTTAAACTGAGGAAACTGATAGCAGCTGGGAAGAGGGTGGGGTGAAATGATAAAGGGAGCCCAAAATACAGATAGTAGAAAACTAAATAGTACGAGAAAGTTTGTGCCATTCTGTAGCACCCTAATTCGTCAATTGTACAAGTAACGAAGAAATTGTCGCTGCCTTTGTTTAAAAATCAACCATTCAACATGTCTTCGGAACCCAGCAGAAAATGTTAAGTAGTTAACTCGATTAAGTTCTTAAAATAATCATGAATGGTTAATCAATTTCGTTTCTCCATAATTAGTTCACCTACGACATCGATTAAAGACATATTGCAATATCGACTTGATGAAAAATTCCCTAGGCACGTGCACTTTCATATTAAATTTCTTATAAGAATCTAAACATCATCCTGGAGACGTACGCGTTAAACAGAATTTCAGATGATAGCTTCCAAGAACCTGCTTGTCGATGCGAGGAAAGCGCCGATATTAAGGAAGTTGGCACGGCGTCGGCGCTCGCATCGGTGAATAGCGCGCGGGCGCCTTCTTTTGTTCGCGTTGTCGCCGCGCGGGGCGCTGTGGGTAATCCGGCAGCCGCAGACCGGAGGTATGTCGTCCGAGGGAGCTCTGTATGAGGGGCTTGTTAAATTATATTTTCCTAATACTTTACTGCTACCTTATCATAGCGCATTCAAACGGAAAAATGACCAGCCACTCTTAAAGAATTCCGTAACAGAATTCCGCCTTCGTTAAAGAATTTACAGTCCGCTGCCCGAACAGAGCATTAGGAACAAATGAGTTGCTGCTCCAGATGTATGAGTACTAGTATTAACAGAAAAATCATCTTTATGTTTATGGTTTTTTTCTTTTAAGAAAATGATATTACCACTATAGTAGTGAATGACACGACCTATATCACAAATTAAGGAGCTTGGTGGGTTTCACACGTCGACAATCGACTCGGCTAACAAACTTCAACCGTATTCGTTATTTTCTCTATTACGTCTTAATGGAATTATTACATATTAAGAAATAATTGCAGCTTACTCCTAAGCATCTTTGTGGTCTGGCGGAGGATCGTGCAATGTTATTATTTTATATTTAAATGCAATTGTAAACATGTATATTGCGTTTCAAAAGAAACCTTACTGAATTTAAAAGAATGAGAAGAATGAGTATAATTAATAGTCTTTAAAGAGAAACACTTACCGAAACGTCCTGCAATTGAAAACAATTCCTTGAAAAAATTCTAGACCTCATAATTTATTCAGTTCAAACACGTACTGAACTTTATTGTAATGAATCTTCTTTACGTAGTCTCAAATAGTCATAACATATTATTTGTAAGAGGACAATTCACAGCAATAAAAAAATGAATAGGAGAATAAGGTTTGAATGCCAGACTGATATGTAATTGGAGTATCAAATATTCAAGACTTTCTTTATAGAAAGACATTTGTATTACTATAAATTCCCATTCCGAACAGAAGTCGAATGTAAACTATAGAGTCAGGTGTCTATTGTTTAGTTAGATATCCAAGTGAGTACAGTGAGAAGATGGAAAAAAAAAGCAATGGAACAGATTCGATTCTCACCGAAGCCTTGAGAATTGTTCGTACACCATCTCCTCTGCATGCTACACCCCCCTCCCTGCCCTCTCTTTAACCATGCTTTGCCGCAGAAACCGGCAACAGACGAGATGGACGGAGGTCCACATAAAAGAAACCCGAGCGTGCTGCGGACTCGTGCGGAGGAGCAATTTGCGACGCTGATGTGCCGAAATCAGCTCTCCGCAAGACCGAGCTATTTCATTTCAGAGTTTCGCAAATAATAAGCGGAATACTACACTAAGACACAAACATAGAAAATAATGTTTCTACAAAAATATAATCAATTACAGGACGCAAAACGTAATGTATTACGACACGACGAATGATTTCTAAATAGCAGACATATTTAAAGTCTAGCAGATGACGTAATGCTGATCGGTCTCTGAGGACTGTTTTTTTTAAATGAAGAGACCAAAGTAATGAGCATTAAAAGGCAAGAATAGGATAAAAACCACAGGGTCGTGAATTCATAAAACGTGGATTCTTACTACACATGTTAGATGAAGTAATTTACTCCCTACATTAACAATATTTATCCACTTTTTCGTTCACAGGGAACAGCAATAAGAGCTGTTCTCTCAAATAATCGCTGATTCCCCACGCAAGAGTACAATATTTTCTCTTTTTACGAAGCAAGGTGAGAAAGCAAAAATTAATAAGGATCAATTTAAAGTTCTCGATCTACTCGTTACTGAGAAATTAACCATCCCGCTGTAAATACTTTTTAATTTATTGTGTACAATTTGTAATTAAATAATGTGACATGCCAAGCATTTCACCTACGACGATGTGACTTTTCCCGTGAACCAACGTGTTCCCGCAAGTGCGCAAGCAGATTGCGTCCGGGCGAGACCCGCGGGGAAGCAACTGGTGCGCGAGACAATTACGCCCGTCGCGCGCCCGGCGGAGTCTTATTAGGGGCGCGGCCCCGGGCGCAGGCGGTGGTGGGCGGGTAAGCGGGGGCGGGGGCCGGCAGTTGAGGGCGTGCGGGATCGGGCGGGACGGACGGGGAGCGTACGGGGACGGACGAGAACGGACAGAGGCCGGGCGGGGGTTGGGCGGGAGCGAGCGGGGGTGGGTGAGGGTGGGCGGGGGCCGTGCTAAGGGCGGGCGAGGGGGCGGACGGGGGTCGTTAGGGGAGATAAGGGGCGGGCCAGGCGGCGGACGGCGGCGGAGGCGGGTGAGGGTTGGGCGGGAAGCGGTCGGGGCGGGGCGACCGGAGGCGCCAAGTCGGGCGGGTGAGGGCGAAAGGCGGGTGAGCGGCGCCGGGGCCGGATGTGGGGCGGCGGGGGCGGGCTGGGGGCGGGCGGTGGCGGGCGGGGCTGGCCCCATTGTCAGCTGCGTCGCGGTGGCAGCCCTCGCCCTCCGTCGCTCTCAGAGGGCGCCGTCGACCGCACGCGCGTCTGTCGCCTTGTCAACGCCGCGCCCCGCGCCCGGGCCTCATCACTCGCCGCCTGCGCTCGGCCCGGCGCACCGCGCGCGCTGCGCTACTTTGACCGCCCCACCACCTTCCGGGACGCTTCTCCTTATTATTCAACATTTATGACGACGATATACCACCCTACCCACACGTCCATTGCAATGCTCGCTGATGATAACGCCACATATTCCTCAAACCGTGACATTGACATTACACAAGGCCAGCAACGACATCTCTTCCAATTCGACTCGGCCAAGAATTAACTCGTCCAAATAATTTATGAAAAAAGCGAAGCCAAAATCTTCATACACAACGAACTCGGCATCACCCCATTTCCGAACGAAATTTTTCCATCCTGCCCTCTTGCTACTATCAGAAAATCTCTCAGATTCCCTCAGCCGAACATATCAAAATTGGAAAACAAAATCCTCTCAATCATCACAATAGGCTAAAGCGGAAAATATCGTCACATTTATTCGACCATCCCTGACCATCATAGACTTGATGTGGCTTCAAATATTTAATTCACAAGCAATTATTGCATTTACTAAATGCATCAATGTGCTCAATTTATTGAAGTTTCGAAAACCATGTCAATATGTTCAATGTACTGTAAATATATGTAATTCGGAGGGCCTTCGGGCCAAGGAGAAATAAATTTAAAAACTCCTTAATGGACTTAAAGCTCACACACAACGTCACGAACGCAAAGGCCTGATACCATGCTATTCAATGGACTCTTCCACATCGGTGAATCTGAGTGTAAACGTACACATAAGACATAACAATAATGAATAATATAAAATAGTAAAATGACAAAAAATGAAACGTTTAAATAGATTTAATAAATCAGTAACATTAAATCAAGCTGAGGGGAACCATTTTCCAAGTCTTAAGAGGGGTCTTCAACAACTGAGAAAAAAAAAGAATTTTTTAAAGAATTGGATACAAAATGAATAGACTATGGCAAAATGATTAATTTATTTAATTGTTAATACAAACTGAGTGAAATAAAGTCAATTGTTATCCAAGTAGCGTAGATCACACTAAGAAGTAGATTATCTCTGGACTTTTTATAAAACACATTAAATCGTTTAATTTTATTTGTGGTTTGATTCTTTGACAATATTCTTTATTATGATAAATTATCACAAGAATTCTGCTACAGCCCCAGAATCTATAAAAAGTAACCATGAAATGAGATAATGAGATGAGAAAATAATGGGTAAGCTCCAAACTTTCATGTTTACATTAATGTGGTCTAAGATTAAGTAGTGTACCATAAGAAGATCCAAAGAACTTCTAGCGTTTCCGCTAGAGAGAAACGAATGTAGTTTTCTAGAGCAAAAATTGTAATTTATCATCATCTACCATTATTCATAAAAGGTTACATTCATATTTCTTCACGCTCATGTTATACGAAATAATTATAATCCAGGAAAGATGGCGTCTATTGTGCTTAATGTCGTTGGATTTTGTATGTAATTTCTCAGCCAGGAATTCATTGTATCTATGTTTTAGAATCCCTCTGTCGAGTTTTTTTTTAATTTATCGATATTGTAAATAACATTTCTGTGACAAGTATTTATTTATCAATATTGTAAATTGAACTTCTATGCTTAGTATTTATTGATTCGATATCTATTAGTGGATGTGTCTACTTTTACGTTCACAGTGAATGAGAATGAAATGTTTATATCAAAATTACATTTTCAAGTCCTCACGTCTGTATCTCGATCCTCGCGATTTAATTGTGAGGGCCGGTTTCACCAATATTTCGATAATAGCTGCTTTGCTAAGATGGCTCAAATTAAAGTTTTAAATTTAAGCGAGCTACGGCAAACGCGTTTCACCAGTCCCCACGAGGCGATCTAGCGGCTTAGCTAAGCGTGATTTGTGCGTCTAACGCTAATGTTGGCAACGCCAGAAAGTAAACACATCAACGTTCTGCACGTTCTTTGACACAGTTATCTACAAGTTTTGAAGTTGTTTGTACTATTTCGTGGACCACCATTATTTGGTTCAGTCCTTATAGTGTGTGATTTTTTAAATTTTTGTTCATTGTTAACGATTTTCATTAACGATCTCATTAACGATCGTAAAATTATTCATGCGAATTATTTTACGATCGTTATTAATTTTGTGGTACATTGTACAAACAATAGCACTGCCTTGTTAAAATGAATGCCACAGATTTATTATTTCAAAAAGAATAATCATATATTACAAAATAGCTAATTGTGCAATTAGGCCTGAAAGTTGGATAATGAATTGAAACATCTGACACCAATAATGTCGATCTCTTAGAAAGCCGAAAGCAAGTCCGAAAATCTATTCATGGGAGTTTTGGAAGACGTTTGCCCTCTCTCGGATCCATCTAATTTGCCAAGGTGGAGAAATTCTATATTCAAAAACGTGCTCGTCGTAACCGAATGCAATTGCACATAACCTTTCCGCCATGTTTCTTTGGCTCCTTAAGCCGTCTTAAGTCCTTTAAGCGATCATCCGGCAGGCGCTTATGTACAAAGCGTAGATTAATGCTATTCGACGGTTACGAATCATGGTGAAATGCTATTTTGACCTAAGCTCGATTATTTCTGATAAAGCTCGCCTAACAACACGCCTGAGCCGACGTGGTCAAACATGCCCTGAATGGTTCCTTACTCGCTGAAATTCTTCGTTCGACTTCTGGCCCGAATTATGCATTGTTCCAAACTTTCATTTAGCTAGCGACGTGATGAGTTGGATGGTTTGGTTATTTACATGGTATTGCGATAAGATAAAATGTACAGTTCGTTAGTCAATGCAAATAGCTTCTACTCCACTGGAACTGAACCGTTAAAGTTATCAAACGATGTGAATAATATTTACAGCCAACTTTTGTTCATAATTCAATTTCGTTGGCAAAAGAGGCCTGGTAGGTATTTGGGAGCTAAAGTAAACAAGTATGGGATAGATTTCTAGACGCGACTTCTCACCTTTTTAGAAGACTTATTATCACTCGTCTCTTTTTTGTAGAAATATTATCGTTCAATTAAAGATAAAAAATAAAAGAAACAAGTAATTTTATCTACGGACATGAGCATTAGCATTTAACATAATTTAAATTAATAATTTGGTGATGTATCCTTGTCTTCCTAATGGTTGCGTAACATTTAGATTTTTAGTATATTTATGCAGTCAATATCATTTACTCACTCGAACAAACTTCAATTTGTTTCTTTGATCATGAACATTTGTTGATTAGCTCAAATAGTGTACGGGCAGAGAGAACCTATCAAAAATCTACGACAAAAACAACCCTTTTTCCTTCGCGCATTCAAGTGAAAAGCACGTCCAAAGAGTGTCTTGTTTTCAAAGATCTCTAACGTAATAATAAAATTTTCTTCTAACTGCGGTCTCTCACTCTGCCTCTCCCTCTCTCTCTCCCTCTTTATCTCACTCACTTGCTAACTTTCGGAAACATTGCTGTTTTCTGGATCAATTTAAGTAATGATTTTCAGGGCACGTAGGTAGAAACGACGGGGTTCCTTTTTCGTAAGCAAGCTCTACGTGAAAGGGTTACTAAGTAACGAAAACATTTTTACATTTCATGTAAATATATTTAAAACTTTTACGACCCCTCGCTTTGTGTCGCTAAATTCAACAACCCTTTGGGACCTTTAACTTGTATTTAAAAATTGTATTTAATAAAAAGTTGAAATCGCATCTCGACAAGCATAGAATTTTAATATACTCGTAGATCGCGGGAAGAATTTTCTGACACATTCTATGTTATTTTTTAACGAATAGTGAATATGAAGGTGTATATCACATTCTGAACGTTATTAATATATATATATATATATATATATATATATATATATATATATATATATGTATATATATATAAATTACCAGAAACTTCTTGTATACACGTGCCAAATGAAACGATAATGCTTTGCTGGAGATTGCTACACGCGTTGAAGCGTATCGCAATTATCTTCAAACCTTGCTGTGTGTAGTCGCTGAAAATCTTTGAACCTCTAGCTCGAATCTCCGATTGAAGTACGTATTCAGAGCTCAAGTGCGCAGCATGGGGCGTCATTATACTCGTATCTGTTCATCACTGTGATCTGACGCTGTGTTGAGAGAGGCAGCCGCCGAGCACACCCACACACGATGACAAACGAAGCCACGTCTCTCGCAAAGGCAAAGAACGAGGCTGACGTGGGATGGAAAGCAGAGAGCGCAGGAAGAAGGTAGCAGTAAAGGATGAGGAGAAGAAGTGGAAGAGGGTAGGAAGAGAACGATGATTGTGATGAGGGGAAAGAAGGGAGTGGAGAGGCGATGGGGCGAGTTAGAAGGGGTTGGGATGGTGCATTAAGGACGAAAAACTGTAGAGGAAGAAAGTACAGTAGATGAGGAGGAGGAAGAGGAGGGGAAGGTGCGCTAGTGAGATAGAGGTGGATAAAGTGCTGGTGAGATAAGGGGGAAAAGGAACAGAATGTGGCGGGAATAATGAAGAGAGGAAAAGGGCGAACTGAAGTAACCAAATATCGGGTAGAAGTAATTAAAGGGAATGCTTAGTAAAATAAGCATCATCAATAATGAGGCAGAAAGAACTCAAGGGAGAGAAAGGGAAAGAAAGATAAGAGACAAAGAAAGAGAAAAGAGGAAGAGTGCGGAGAACGGCGAGAGAGGAAGAAATATCGAAAAAGTAAACGAAAGAGGCGAAGCGTCAGGAAAGGAAGAGAGGATGGGACGTGACGAAAAGGAGAGATGCTTAGGGCGCTAGGGTGAGAGAGTCACTTGAGGTGCCGGTCACTGGGTCAGCCTACACCGCTCCGTGAGCCTCTCGTCCGCTGCTAATGAAACGCGGCGTCGCTGTCGGCCCCAATTCATAATTAAATTCCAATTAGACTGCGCATACCGCCGCCCCTCACTTCAGTACGTCATCAGATGCCGCTTAGGGAGGTGCCAACAGCCACTAATCTGTACACACATACACTACAGACCGAGAACCGTTACTACTAACCACCGCGAGAGCGTATTGCTGGAAAAGCTTCTCCATAGTGGAAACAACCATTTTAATTTGCACCTAATGAATCGTAGATTGCATCCAGAGTGGATACTTTAAACCTCTAACGAACTATTCTGCAATAACGCAATATTACTACCCCACTTGCCATTTCGCAGAGAACAGGAACTCGCTTTACTGCTAGGGATTTATTAACGAAACGTTGCTTGCGCCGTGGTTTACAGCTATTATTCCGGTTTAGCAGCTCGCGCTTTAAGCTGTGAATATGATCGCGTGAAAGGCTTTTTTACCCAGGAAATGTAAATGAACACACACTAAAGGGAATTTGTACAAAATTAATAAACATAACACCTAACGCGGAATCTGAAAGCAAAATGCTTAGCACGTATAAAAAACCGTAAACAGATTGTCGACATTACATAGTCATTACATCTCTGCTCGGTGAGGGCTTTGTATTCAAATAAAGTGAATAATGTCCTTCACTGAATAACTATTTTGGCGAAGAGAGAAACATTTGAATGTGTGGACCATTCACGAGGCTTCCCCTGATCTCACAGCCAATAAGCGATCAATGGAAGGAAGCAAGCTTACACGTTCCTGCTTACAGACAACGAAGCCATAAACTCCAGTCCAGTGTCGAAAAGCATACTAATGGGCTCAAGGGCTTCTGAAACAACGGATCTTTGGCGAGCTGAGAGCATTGGTAGGAAGATGATGGATATACTAAATAGATTAATGATTGACAGATTGCAACTTTTTTGCCCTTACTCCCCCACCAGGCGGTGGGGAGAAATAATTTCATAATTATTTAAGATTTTTACGAATATTAAATTGCGCGAGGATAGTGTCTAATTCGATATTATTGGATACCTTTTTCCTCATTGTACCCTCCTTACGTTTTTTAGGCTTCATATTTCATTGTAGTCAGGAACCGACCATACATCAGTCCGGGCTTCTCGTCATCAGTTGCAGGAGGATTCGCCTATTGCTGTGACATACCTGTACAGGAGCATCCAAATAGTGCGATCGAATGAATTGCATGCCATGCAATCTTATTTAGCAGGTTGAAATGAGACAATGTAGTACCGCTTCGATATAAACCTTATGTGGTAGTAAAATGTCAGAGATTATGCATAGGTATTTGACATATACCACACGGTTTATCGCACGGGTCCATACAGAAAATTTAATGATAATCTCATGATAAGTATAATTGTGTTTTATGCAACCAGAGAAAATTTCACTGGACTGCAGTGTCAATTTTTGCAAACAATAGACTTAGAGTATGGTAAATTCTTTACAATTCCCTTTATACTATATTGTATACGTACGTACAGTATATATGGAGTAGTATACGTAGTGTAGAGAAAGTTGTGTAATGCTAATAAAAATTTATTTCGAAATGGAACGGAAATACGCGTTTTGGAGTCTCCTAATACCGAAAAAATCTTATTCTCAAAACGCCCGTCTGACCGTTTGAGTGTCCGACCGACACTCAAACGGTCGTCTCAAACAACTCGAACGCGCGTCTGACCGTCTGGATGTCTGCCCATCTGGCCGATTGTTCGTCTATCTACCCGTCAGTCCGTGTGCCCATCTGTGAACATTCCTCCCGGAGGCTCGTCTTTCTAGTTTACTTCCTCTTTGTTCCTTATTTGAAGGATTCATAAATAACCATAATAAAAGTGAAAGTATCTTAATGTTATAAGCTTCTCAGCAAGTGCTTTTCATTAATCTTGATTTATAGCCGCATTTTGATAAATGGCTCTAGACAGCGGGGAGTATTACGAGATTTTTAATCACGTTAAACTAACTTGTTCTCTAAGCCATTTTTCTCATTTCCTGCGTGCAAGTGGTGTCGTGTGGTTTGAGCGTTCTCTCGCATTACGAAACTCTGATGGTTTTCTTCAATGGACTAAAATTGCCGTCTTAATATTACTAATTCTTTTTCTATTTTAATACCATATTCTTTGCTTCTCTATTTTTCACATTCAAATATTTTTCATTCTCGTAAACGTACGTATGAACTGCGTAACATACGTAGTATAAACTTATAGAATGCTGCGGAAAATCAATTTCCATGTTTTAACGATAATACACATTTTGGGTTACTTCATACCAAAAATATTTTTTTTAAAATGTCCATCCGATTTCTGTCCGTCTGTCGGACCGCCTCTGCCAGTCCGTCTGTCCATTTGTGAAGAACCTAGCACCTACTAGCACATCTATTCATAGGATTTTTTCCCAAAATAAATATTCAGCAATAAATCTGGAAGGGCATATAGCCTTGAAAGTTTGAAAATAGTTCTTTGAAGTTTTGAAGTCACTTTACACAAAGCCACTGAAGCATTTTTAAACTTTTCTTAAAAAGGCTCCAATTGTTTTCTTTATATTTGGAAGAATAGAGTAAAGTAAACTTACAAAGATGAGATGTGTTCAATTTTTCCTGAATTTTTGGAAGTCGTCGCGCAATTTAGAATATAATATGGTCAAGTTTCAAAATCAGATTTTATAAAAAAAATCCTAATTTTGTTTAAACCTTTTATACAGATATTGCTATATGCACGGAAAACCATGCCATTTTGATGTATTCTTTTAAGTTTTAACAAAATTACACAAATATATTTTTTAAATATCTCTCACGACGTTAAAATTCGTATTGAAGGATTTTTATACATTACTAGTTTTGTCAGTGTAGATTATTCAAATGTTTTGTGATGAAGTTTCTCAAAAAACGCAAAATAATTCTGTAAAACGAGTTTAAAATTGGAATTTTCAGAGAGGCTTCATTGAAATTCTATCAAAGCCGGCACCAAATTTTTGAACGATAGTGTTCATATAAAACCGGGTTTTACTCTTCTACAATATCCTTAAGTTCATACTTCAATTCATAATTTAATAAATTTATTCTGTTAAGGAAACGAAAAATTCAGAAAATTGAAATAGTGACTTGTAGGCGCCAGTAAATAGCAGCCGCGAAGAGGGTCTGCTGAACAACACTATGACTAAGGAGATTAAGATATTAACTGGAACGAGAAAGTATGAGCCATTCTCTATAATCACTAGTTATAGTTTCATATGTTTACTTACATGATTTAAAGATAAAATTAATTGATTTTACGATGTTTTTTGTCTAAAGGCGGTACTATCGAAAACGGCGAAACTGATTTTGATGGCCTCTAAACGGCTAAACGGAGTTTTCACTGAAACGTACGAAGAGTATTTTGGTGAGGATTATTTAGTTTTTTTAAACTATTATTTTCTGTTACATAAAAACAATATTTTTTATTTTTGTACAAATATCTTAAAGTTTTGTATGGTTTTGTTCCGATATAAATGAAATTTCGTACACATGGTCATCGAAACAATAGAAAATTACTATTTAAACGTGTTTTGTGCCTCCATTTTTTTTCTTGACCCTCAAACCTAAATTTAAATGGGAATTCATTCACTTTTTGGAAATTAATTAAACAGTGCGTAAATCTACGAAAAGTTATCAAACTTTTCTAAAAGTAATAAAATATCCGACTAAATGCACGTTAATTTATTATAATTGCAGTTTTACTTTGAGAAATCGAATACCAAATGGTTACGAGGCGTTTGCCAAAAATACGCAACAATTCCTCTACTTACAGCTACTTATTTCAACGATGATTATAGCAGAAACAACAGTGCGTAGCGGGCTGAGAGGAGGAGGATAAGGGTGAATCGGCGCGGACGGGATGGGGCAGGACGAGATTGGTTGCGACGGGGAAGGTCATATCACTGTATCTCAGTCTTACCGAACGGTCAACAGTTACTTACTATTCTTGCGTTTCAACAACCTCTCCGCGGACTTACTTGTGTGACCTGGGAGATCTCGCAACCGGTTCGGACAAGCAACTTTTCAGAATGGAACGTATTTTTAAATCAGCAAGACGGTTTATGTTGAGCAATAGATACGATTTGGGAGAAGACGGTGCGACCCGAGAATCATCTATTGAAATTATTTCTAAACTTAAGTCTTTAACTGATTGTAAGGTTTATAAGTTCTGTCATCTCCCACGGGTAACTCAATAACTCACGGAGAACGGGCAATTTTTTAGTAAACAACGAATTCAAAATTCAACGAATTCAATGAATTCAATATTCGAGTGTCCACTTTGCACATGCGGAAGAACGGATCACACACCAGAACACATGGTTTTTTGAATGACCTATAACGCATGACGCTGACACTGGGGTCAGAGAACGGTTAGTACGTATCTACCAAAGATCTGGAACCCAAGAATAATTGACCATCTTTGACCATTTTCGGTACATTAAATTCTTCTAAAACACCCTAGGGCAGTCAGAAGAGTAGTTTTCTAGAAATGCGTTCATTGTGGGTGAGGGCAGGGTAGGGCGAGGTTACACCATAAGAGAATTCCTTGCTATAAATGGTACTTCAGCTACTATCTAACACAAAAGTGTAAGTGTATGTATGTATTAATTGTATGTATTCTCCACAAAAGCAAATGAACTACTAAAACAATGGATTCAGTTCTTTTATAAATATGCTTGAGGGCCAGGAAAAGTATAGGGGGGGCTATTCAAAATGTTACCCGAAAATGTACTCGTAAAAGCCAGTTTAAAGCAAACCGCATCTCAGCGGTGTTTTTACCGATCGTGGCCGGAAGGCTGGGTGGGCCATGCGAAGTAGGCGAGGCAGAGGGGGGGGGGCAGGAGGAACGAGGATGGAGTGGAGGTGGTGGCAGAGTGAACAATGTAGAGGGGGGGGAAACAATGTCGGGTAATCAGCTAGTATTTGCATAACGACAATAATTTGATTAAAAATAAGTTAATTTTGGTATAAAATTGTAAGTTGTGTTCTTGCACCACGTCGTTACACGAGAATAAATGAGTCGTTTCAAGGTTGACATGTTTGTACTGTCCTTTGAGAGCTGCAATTATTTGTTTTTTCTTTTGATAAAAAACATTTGTCAAAATTTTCTTATATCCAAAGGGAACACTTTTTTAAACGATGTGATCTACCAACAGCGTCAATAATACCACGAAGTTAAACTATTCCTTGAATTTCGCTCATCCTCGAAATATGTTGTAAAGAATTCATAAAGAAGTTGAATAACCAACACTACGTATGGAGAAAATCTGCAAGCAACTTTATTTGCTTCAAATTCATTTCAACACACATATGAAAAACATTTTGTAGTACAATATTACGAGCATTTGATGTGCAAACCAGTCCATTTACAATACTATTGTATAACAGTGTTTCTCAAAGTAGTAATACTCCCCTTGAATGATGTTTTTGGTACATACATTTTTTAATCAAAGTTTATATTATTTCGTTATTACTTTCTCACATTATTTATTCTTTTTTATAACGTATACATTTTTACAGTAGCAGTTGCACAGAAACGTCTATTGCAACTACTTCTACATACGGAAGGAACAAGTATGGTTACTCTGATACTACGTGACCCTGAACCAGCAGCTGAGCTGATGCCGGCGCCGGGGGCGAACGCTTTCGGTCGGGAGGAGCTTGCACAGGTGAGAAAGCCGCATGGGATTTGGTTTTGGATTCGGTTCGGAACGAACGGACGCGATCCTCTTCTTCAGAAGCTTGCCATTATCGAGCACAATGCGCCTTTGAAAACTCGCGATGAGAAGGAAGAAGAGAAGGTGGAGAGGAACGAAGGTTTTGAAGAAAATAACGTTTTGAAAAAGTACCGTTCAAAAGCATTTGAAAAACTTGGGTGTATCAGCTCAAAGCTTCGGGAAGTACAAAGCATTACAAAATTATTTGAGTTTTATAAAAGTAACTTATGATTTCCTCTTGTTATTCTCTAAAATAGCTCTTTTTGTTGCAACATCTATTTATGTTGTTGAAGTTGTCATTTTGTACTTCTCTTCACTCTCTGAATCTCGGAAAAAAGTTATTCTTTTATTATAAGCAGATAAATGTGTTATTTTTGTTCTCCTTTTTACTTTGCCGCTATGTTTAATTCGTGTACACGGGTATTTGAACTTATTTTTTTAATAAAAATAAATGCAAACAATAATTTAGTTCGCGAGAATATAAAAATTGGATTATGTGAAAAACGAAATATCGTATTAAAGTGAAATGCTTTAATATATAAATGAAAATTTTATGAAAATTGCGAAAATGTGGGAATAAATGAGTAATAATTGAAATAGTATTTTCTGTATTCACTTCGACTGGCAAATCTCCGTATCGATTGGATTATTGTAACTAGGGAGGGGGGATGTGAGGCGTGGAAAAGGTTTGCCTGAGCCAACGCAAATACAGCTCCAGGGCCAAGAAAATCGAATACACCCGCGCAATCTTTCTCCTCCCTAAGGGAAAGATACGGTTGGAATATACTCCGCGAACGAAAATATACTCCGCTATCAGATGCAGCAATATTGATTTCTGGTGGATACGGCAGTGGCTTTGACTTTGTGGTCTAGATATGTTTGGTACGGGGTAGGAAGATGTTTAATGGAATACAATCTGACAAAAATATCGAATATGTATTTGTGTATAACAGAACTGTTTGAAACTCCATTTGAAAGTAACTCAAAGGCTTATAATCAAATAATTAGAGCAGATGGTATTCAAAAGATTAAAATTACACATCAGGTGCACTTAAAATGCACTTGTGTCCACATTTAACCCTAAACCTTCCTTAAACATTTTCACCATACGAGAATGGTGATTGTATCTGCATTCCGAAATTTATACACATCAAATGTTGGTCTTCGCATACGTCGCACGGGATCTACCACCGATGCCAAGTGTCTAGTTAGAATGCGGTGTTGCCAGTGCGACGAATGTTATTAAACAGATCTTGATCTACATATCCTCGTGGGATATTCTCGTAGAAAGGGACAAATATTGATAAGTGGTAAGTAAAAGCAACCTAATATTGTACACACTGGCATTTGAACATGGCGCACTGACATATGCAACATTCTATTACAACACATGAAATCGTAATAGAAAGAAATCTATAATATCATAGCTTTCTCTAAACGTCATAGAAATCAATCTCTGGCAGATCAATGCATTTGTAACCGCAAGTAAATACTATTATTTCCAGAATTATTAGATTTATATGTTTCATTTTCTAGATCACGTAATCACTCAGAAAATGTTCGTTCAATATCATTAGCATAAAATTACAATTATAAAATACAACTAAAGGAACAACAGCATATACAGCACATTCTCGCATTAATGAAAATAGTTACGTAATATTAAAATATTGTAATTTAAGCCATACTAGAAGTCAATTATAAGTTGAAGTCTTATTCAACCATCTGCGTTTATTTCCATTTGACGGGAACAGTAGTAATTTCTAACGTTTACAAATGAAACAAACATGAATAAATTTAGCTGATGCAGTATTTGCAGCACATTATACAGGAAAGAAAGAATAATATTTTACATAAGCTTGCCTTGATTACATTGAAGTGAGCTAGCAATTTCTAAATACCATAATCAACTATCAAAGCTTCTTAAAGCAAAATAGAAGTAGTTAGTTCTATGTTAAATGTAATACCTTACATAAATATATTGCCTTTCGTAAGACTCTTATGTACATCACACGATTAACACGATCCTAAGAATATCCAACCGCCTGATGCCATTTTGGGAACAAAGTGCGTCGAACGAATCCGAATTTATAATCTCGATTGTATTTTTAATTTTCGAAAATACACAGTGCGCCCAAAATGGAACCAACACACTTTCTTTACCGTTCTTTGCTATAGACCTGGAAAACAATACAGAACAAATTGAAATAGTTTCTGAGAAAACAATTATTTAAAATTTTAAAAAAGTCCTATGTTTGACGCAAAATTATGAAAAATTACTCATATTTTCGAAACATTGATCAAGATCTACATCAGTTTCTGATTAACGAATTTCATTAAGGGAAAACTCTTGTTAAATATAATGATGAATAAAAATCTTGTTAATAATAGTACAAAGGCTCGGAAAAATGTAAACTTGAAAATTTTGATTTTGGTGAATTCGTTTTTAAACAATTTTGATGAAAATTCTGCTTACGGTTAAGCCGCCAGCGTTGTTCACAGACACACGGACAATCTAACAAACTGACGTTTTACTGTCAATGGATTGTTCGTTATTAAGGCCCTACAAAATATAGTTTATGACTAACACGTGTTACAAGACGTAATTCACTATTAATACTACCACGTGTAACAAAAAGTACCGTTTTTTTAGTTACCAGGGCCAGGCAATAAGAGTTTTTCTGTCAAATATTTCCCGTATTGTTCCGCAGCATTATAAATCTTCCTCTACAGAGCGTAAGAAGTAGCGAGAACGTAAAAACTTCGAATTTAGATATTTTTAATACTGATTTTAAGGTATGAAGTTCGTTTTCCCAGACAACTGTTTAAATTTACTAGTTAAAATTTCCTGATTTCCCGATTACTTTGCCTATTAATTAACTCTGCATCATTTTGTTTTAGAGTTGCCACCTGTCTAAAGTTTCTCACACGGAGAATTTATATTATACATGAAACTGGGACGGGGAATATTTTTGTATCAAGCGGAGGTTTGAAATGTTGTCTGCGAATTAATACTTATTTATCTGCCTTTAACAAAACTATATTCTTCCAAATAAACCAATTCCAATCTACAAAACAATCACACTATAAATTTTGTTTATTATTAAACTAAAAAACTTATTTGAATAAATTTTGTGAATAAATTTAAATAAATGTGTTCACAATGCGTATTTCCGTGTATATTTTTTATTAAAATGCTTTTTTCATTAAGCTTTTCTGTTTTGGGTTAATTAATGAAGGTATAAAACTCTGTACATATCACATCGTAGTTCAATTCTGTGAAACGTTCTGCTTTAATTCCTGTCACATTCTGTTCCACGTATTACACTATGCATTGCCCATAATTGAAGAAAATAACATTAACATTGCTTACGGAAATAGGCAAAATCCTGCCAACAATTTTGGGAAGTTTTTTAGTAGCTTGCATTGAAAATTTTAACCCGTCCAATATCGGACGTTTCGTTCTGAATGCTGGGATTGGAAATCTCTCTACTTCTATTAATTAGGGAAAAATATGACAGAAATTTGAGTTTGAATAAAAATGGTTTTTGAAAGCGTCAATAGTAATTATAATGGAAATGTACCCTTTTGTTTCTCTTTCATTTTTGTTAAGTTGGAAGAGAAAGAAATAATATCATCAGCATTTTCTGGGAATCACATGTTACTCTTTTAATGACGTTTGAATTACTGAAATACCTCTAAGATAAGAGTGCACACGAAGCCCGGATATCATACTTAAAACCTAAAGTCTCTGGGTAGGCAGTCCAGCCGTGAAGACGGCCACGATAAGATGGTCGATACATCGGCAACACAGCCTTCAACGCGGGGTCATCCGGACAGTCAAAATTATTCGCGAGTCGTTTATCACTGAAGTAGGTGCTCTAGTTTCATGAAGTTAGTGTAAATGACGGTATTATATTTATAAATGGAAACAAAATATGAGTATTAATAGAATAAAACAGTGAAATGATAGTTAACTGTGAGGATAAAGAAAAGTGAGAAAATTCAACGAGTTGAGTTAAATTAATTTTATTCAAAAAAGGGTATGTTATTTATGCTTTCTTTGATTATAAGATAAAGAATGTATTCGATATACCATTTTAAACTACCTGACGAGCAGCATGTACAAATACAGAAGACCTCCCACATTTGTACAACGCCAGGCGGACACACTTTAAAAGGCCTTTAAAAGGAGGTGGGATAGTAAAAGCGGAAGTAATCCCACTTAATACAAAGGGATGTTTCATATCAGCTGGTGAGCTGAAAAAGCGTTTTTTCTCAATACGATAAAGTCGTTTTAATGTTAACCCTTGTTATACCATCGACACACTAATGGCTGGTTTGGATTTCCTCAGGTATCTACGACCGTTTTTGACTAGTCACTTTCGGCGATAGCTAGAAACAAATTTAAAGACTACTTCAGACCAATATCGCGATCGTGTCGTGAAAGATAATATGGCAGGCCACTTGCAAATCTTACGACCTTTAAGTTACGAGATCACAAAACCAAATAGTAATGTACACGCCTCCAAATAAACTTGTCTATAACTGAGGTATCATTTAAAACATAATGTGTGTAAAGGTCTTAATACTAAACCATTTTGTGATTCGTAAGGGAAACCAGAAAGAGTGCAGAGCTCCAATCTAACTACTGTAGCGTCGAGCTTGTGGAGACTATTGTGTTGAGGGCAACAGCCAAGCATGGGGGCTATCGCATGAGGCATATTTCAGAAGAGGAAATTCGCGGGGGTGCAGGGGTCTAGAGCTGGACCCGGGGCGGAGGCGGGGGCGGAGGCGGGGGCGGAGGCGGAGGCGGAGGCGGGGGCGGAGGCCGTGGGGAGGCGTGGGCGGAGGCGTGGGCGGAGGCGTGGGCGGAGGCCGGTGGGCGGAGGCGTGGGCGGAGGCGTGGGCGGAGGCGTGGGCGGAGGGCGTGGGCGGAGGCGGTGGCGGGGCCGTGGGCGGAGGCGTGGGTGGGCGGAGGCGGGTGCGGAGGCGGGCGGAAGGGCGGGGCGGAGGCGGGGGCGGAGGCGGGGGCGGAGGGCGGGGGCGGGGCGGGGCGCGAGCGGGGGCGGGGGCGGAGGCGGGGCGCGGAGGCGGGGGCGGAGGCGGAAGGGCGGGGGCGGAGGCGGGGGCGGGGCGGGGGCGGGGGGGCGGGGGCGGAGGCCGGGGCGGAGGCGGGGGCAGAGGGGGAGCGGAGGCGGGGGCGAGGCGGGGCGGAGGCGGGGGCGGGTAGGGTCGGGGCGCGGAGGCGAGGGCGGGGCGGGGGCCGGAGGCGGAGGGGCGGAGCGGGGGCGGAGGCGGGACGGAGGCGGGGGTGGAGGCGAGGGGCCGGAGGCGGGGGCGGAGGCGGGGGCGCGGAGGCGAGGGCGGAGGCGGGGGCGGAGGCGGGGGCGAGGCGGGGGCGGAGGGGGGCGAGCGCGGGGGCGGAGGCGGGGGGCGGAGGCGGGGGCGAGGGGGGGGGCGAAGGGCGGGGCGGAGGCGGGGGCGGAGGCGGAGTGCGGAGGCGGAGGCGCGCCGGCAGGCCGGGGGCGGAGGCGGAGGCGGGGGCGGCGGGGCAGGCGGGCGCGGAGGGAGGTGGGAGCGGAGGCGGGGGTCGGAGGCGGGGCGAAGGCGGGGCGGAGGTAGGGGGTGGGGAGGCGGGGCGAGCGTGGGGGAGGCGGGGGGGCGGGGGCGGGGCGGGGCGGGGCGGAGGCGGGGGCGGAGGCCGGGCGGAGGCACGGGCGAGGCGCGGGCGAGGCGGGGGACGGAGGCGGGGGCGGAAGGCGGGGGCGGAGGCGGGGGCGGGGGGGGCGGGGCGTGAGCGGGCGGAGGCGGGGGCGGAGGCGGGGCGGAGGCGGGGGCAGTGCAGGCGGGGGCGGAGGCGGGGTGCGGAGGCGGGGGCGGAGGCGGGGGGGGAAGGCGGGGGCGGAGGCGGAGGCGGGGGGCGAGGCGGGGCGGAGGCGGGGCGGGGAGTTTGCGGGGCGGGATGCGAGGCGGGGGCGGAGCGAGGGGCTGTGCCGGGGCGGAGGCGGGGGCGTATTGGCGGAATCGGAGAGTGCTGGGGCGAGGCGGAGGCGTGGCAGGGGCGGGGGGCCGGGGGGGCGCGGTGGGGGGCGGGGCGAAGCGGGGGTTGGCGGGGGCGGGGCGGGGGGGCGGGGGGGGGCGGGGCGGAGGCGGCGGCGGAGGCGGGGGCGGAAGGCGGGGGCGGAGGGGGGCGGAGCGGGGGCGGGGGCGGGGGCGAGGCGGGGGCGGAGGCGGAGGCGGGGGAGCGGGGGCGGAGGCGGGGGCGGAGGCGGGGCGGAGGCGGGGGCGGAGGCGGGGCGGAGGTAAGGGGTGGAGGCGGGGGCGGAGGCGGGGGCAGGAGGGCTGGGGCGGGGGCGGAGGCCGGGGGCGGAGCCGGGGCGGAGGCGGGGCGGAGGCGGGGCGGAGGCGGGGCGGAGAGGCGTGGGGGGCGGAGGCGGGGGAGGCGGGGCGGGGCCGGGGCGGAGGCGGGGCGGAGGCGGAGGCGGGGGCGGAGGGGGGCGGCGAGGTGCGGATGCGGAGGGCGGGGGCGGAGGCGGGGGGCGTATGCGGATGCGGGGCGGAGAACGGGGGCGGGGCGGAGGAGGGGCGGAGGCGGAAGGCGTGGGCAGGGGCGGGGGCGGGGCGGGTGGCGGGGCGGGGGCGGGGGGCGGGGGTGGGGCGGGGCGGGGCGGAGGCGGGCGGAGGCGGGGCGGGGCGGGGCGGAGGCGGAGGCGTGGGGGGCATGGGCGGGGCGGGGGCGGGGCAGCGGGCGGATGCGGGGGCGGGGGAAGGCGGGGGTGGGGGGGTGGGTGCGTGGGCGGGAGCGTGGGGCGGGGGAGGGGGAGGGGGGGGTGGGAGGCGGGGCGGGGCGGGCAGAGGGGATTGCGGGGGGTGCGGGGCGGAGGTGCGGAGGCGGCTGGCGGCGGCGTGGGTGGGGGAGGCGTGGGAAGGAGGCGTGGGCGGAGGCTGTGGCGGAGGCGTGGGCGAGGCGTGGGCGGAGGCGTGGGGGGGCGGTAGGCGTGGGGAGGCGAGGGCGTGGGGGAAAGGCCGGGGGGGTTTTTTTGGGCAGATTGAAGGCGTGGGACGTAGGCCAGTGGGGGGGCGGGGGGGGGAGGAAGAGAAGCGAGGCGGGGGGCGGAGGATCGGGGGGGCGGAGGCGGGGGCGGAGGGCAGGGGCGGGAGCGGGGGGCGGAGGCGGGGCGGAGGCGGGGGCAGGGGCCTAGGGCGGAATGGGCGGGGGGCCGGGGGCGGGAGGGCGGGGGGGGCGGGAGGGCGGGGGCGGGAAAGGCGGAGGTTGGTTTGAGGGTTGGGGGGGTGGAGGCGGCGGGGCGAGGGGCGGGAGGGGGCTTATGGGGGGCGGCCGGAAGTGCCCCCGGGGAGGCGGAGGCCGGGGCGGGGAGCAGGCGGGGGGCGGCGGGAG